>JAZHYW010059454.1:0-179494 GCA_037355805.1 Ixodes ricinus | reverse complement strand
ATTCGCGACTCCAGCGAAATCGACGCCGCGTAGCGGCGACGTTGAGAAGCTCAGAGAGGAGGTCGTTTCGACTCTGTCGTCTGCTATCGCTGCTTGGTTCTCGTATAGGCAGCATAGAAACAAACATCGTTCCCAGTAATTATTTTTATGCTTCCGCCGTGTCATTCCTACGCGCTGACTAGAAGAAGGTTTCTACATTCGAAAAATCGCTTTGCTTTCATATGTGACACCGATTTTACGCTGCAGTCCAAGACATTTATGGTGGTCCGCGTGTTGAACGACGTAAAACGACCTCCTCTCGTCCGCCATTTTGCCTGACCAGCGCGCCCCCTATAGTTCGCTGGAGTCGCGAATAGAGCCCGTTGCAGATCAGCCGCGAAAGACGCGGCGCTTCCTGGGGCCGCACGCGTGACGACAAAATCGCCCGCGGAAACACGCATCAAGCCATGTTCGGAGCATGTTTGCCTCGTACATATTGATGCCACGAAGATGTGTAGTTTTTGTATGACCAATGTGACCGTCATACGAGGAAGAAACAGGCGTCCTCGGACAGTAGTTTTAGGAACCGCTTTTGCTCATCCGATAGGTATACGATGGGCCCTCCGGTACGCACAGCGCATGCGCTACCGCAGAAGATTCGCGCATGCGCAGTTGGTACCGGAGTGTCCATCGTATACCGTATGGGATGCGCGAAAAGGGTTCCCTCCCTAAAACTCTCTACTGCCATCCGCAGACTGTCTCGATGTATTAGAGCAGTGCGACCGAAGCTTTCGAGAAAACGCCTCCGAACCAAACTGCTCCGTCTCCATTCGAGATTTTTATTATTTTTTTTCGGTAGGGGTGTGCAAATGGTGGTTTGAATAGCGCGCATAGTCGTGCCAATGCTAAGAATCCCGGGATTTCGTCGCTAAGTTCATCGCAATGTAAAGGCCGCGACTGACGCGCTGCTATTTGCTTCGAGCCGTTATTGGCGTGTCCTTCGTTTTGGGGATATAAGCGAGGCTTCTAATAACGTTTTAAATCCAGAAAGGCTTCCTGACGGGACTCCTAAGACCAAACTTTCGTCCGTCCGTCCACCGCTCCGTCCAGTGCATTTCCCCGCTTAATTTAGCGGGGAAATTGGCAGCACGTCACCTGTACACGAATTCAATTTCCGCGCTGAATTTACCTAGGAATTTACCATATATATATATATATATATATATAATATATAGTTCCCTTCTCACTCCCGAAATGGCTGTTCAATATCTTCTAAGCAAATCGAAACGATCGCTCCATATATAGATAATCGCCTTCTGCGCGCTGTCATCTGTGTCTTCCGGTCTTCCGGGCTGTGGAACGTCTTCTGAGCATGCGCTGTTGATCTGTTGTGCGGTGTATCGAACGCCGCGCATGCGTCCTCAGCTCAGTGAGTCGGCATCTTTCGCCCGCCGGGTGATAAGCCACGGAAAGGTCTTAGATGGCAGGACTATGGAAAGAAAGGTCGCTGCCAACTTCTATTATCTCGCTCCTCCCCACGACGTGCTGTTCGATCGGGAGATATTGTGCGAGATCGAATAAGAAATTCATTCTTTCGGTCGGGCATCGTCGGTCGCACTTAAAAAAGCTGCTCCCTAATTTTTATTTTTTAAAGATATATATATATATATATATATATATATTTTTTTTGTGTTAAAGGTCTCTTTTTCTTTGAAGAAGTGCTTTGCGCTCCCCAAGTCCGTCACTCTTTGGTCCGCAAAACCCCTCCCCGTTCTGAGATAGATGATAAAGCGCGTACTTTGCCTGGCGCGCGCGCTCTGTCTCTGTGCAGCGGGGACCCGTCGAACGGGAGGGAATGTTATCGTGTCGCCCCCTGTGTGCGCGGCGTGCACAGCTTCCGGGCTGGGCGTTACGGAAGGGGGTAACGAGAACGACGCGAGCGTCGCTGCGGGGCCATGGGAGGCGTACTACCGACTTGGGGCGATCGTCGACACCAGCCGAAGGCTCGACGTCTCCCGGGGGCAGCAGGGTCATGCACGGGACTCTGCGTTGCTGTTTGAAGCGCCTGCGCATGCGCAGTGCCGACTGCAGCGCCACCGCAAGTGGCGTGACGTCAGAGAGTACGTCTGCTCTTTGCGCTCCTCGGGCGTTTACGTACCCGCCAAATGCGCCCGCGTGTTTTAGATGCGTTAGCATTATAGTGCCCTGGTACATGCGCTGACCTTGGACTGGTTTGGACTAACCAAAGTTCCCAACGTCGCCACGGGATGGCACCGCAGCCGCACTGGCTGTGGAAACTGGCCAGGCTCAGAACTTCCGCAAGCGCCGACAGATGGCGCGTGGGTTAAGGTCCCTAGTATAGCCCTTAGGGGGTGTGCGCGATTTTGGCCTTCTCGGAAGCTCGCTGCCGCCGACTTTCGAGACCTGTGGACGCACATGGGCTGCCGTTCCGTTCCCCGATCTGCCACGCCTTTACCGTCGTTCTTGGCGCGCAGTCCTCTTACCATGTCACCGGGCCTCTGCCTCGGCATGCATGCTTTTTTATAACCGCTGTTATAGATGCTTCCCAACGCATTGTGTCAGCCCAACTGATGTAGGACACCATGCGACGCCGCTCATCGTGATGGGGGACTTGACGATAACTTTAGAGGCGGACGCAATTCCAGTGGCTGCTAGACCACATGTAATCTCAGATGCGGACAGACCATGTGCCCGGACATTAACGAAGCCACGTCACGCGAGGGCACCACTATAGATTTCATCTTCGGTCGCCATGTACAGGGTCGTCGAGATAAAATCCAGAAAATTCACCATATTCGGGAATAGCGCACAGAGGCAAAGGTAAAATCAACATCGACCGTTTTGTCTGCTTTGCTCGGCCTGCCGTAACGTCTTCTTCGAGAATCAGCATAGCGTGGCAGCAGCGATTTCGGCCCATTTTTTGCTTGTTCCCGCTACCCAACCGAGACAGTGCGCGCTGCTTGGCTGTCTCGTTATCGCACGTATCCCGTACGTTTTCTCTGTTGCCCTTTGATTGGCGTGACCTTCCTCGCGATCGGAGGTGCCGAAAACGTATTTTGGAACACTTGCTCGCCGTATATATATAGTCTTATTTCCGAGTGGGGTCGCAGGGTTTGTGTTTCCCCAGCAGGGATGCTGCTCTATGTTCGTTTCACTTTATGTGCGACCGAGGCTAAAGTCCGAAGCGTCTTGCCCGAACGATGCTTGCACTGCACCAGAGCCCGCGTTTGGCGGGGATGACGAAAGCCCGAGCTGGCATTTGTACTCCTTCTGTCGTGTGGTAGCTTTAGTGCAACTACTACGCATCTCACACGCTCAAAGTCTCATCTAGAAAATGACTGATTTAGTGGTTTTCGATGACGCTCAGCAACTTTATAATTGGGACCATAGGTCTATTTTTACTAATTAAACGTTAATTAGTCATTTTAAAGTAATTATCGAACTGAATAGTAAGTATCGTGCATTTTCTGACGACCTCCACCACGAGTATACGCGGTCCCGTGAAAATTATCGTTTTACCTTGGATACACAGTGTAGGAGTGTTTGTCACTCTTACGTGAATCGCCCTTACGTCACTCTTACGTGAAAGGCCCAATTTTTCGCCAGCTCTCTTTCCCTTTCCGTTCCCCTAACTTTGATTAAATAAATTGAATAATCACTCTCTCCCTCTTGGTGTACTATGTTACTACGGCTGCACTTATATATATATATTTTTTTTTTCATTTTGATATACGTTTTGATAAAATATCTAGTGACTCATGATCAATACGCGTACAAGTTTCTTAATTCATCCCATAAGAGGAGCAATTGATAACTTCCCCCAAATAAATAAGATTTTTTTCTTCTTTTGTTTGGGATGTGTCTGTATTTTGGTGTCGGCTCGTAAAAGCCGGCTGGAGGGAGGGGGGGGAGGGGCAAGAAGGGGTTGTAATCGGGAAGGTGCTCTCTTCCCACGGGTGATGGATGGCGACGGCGCCGCCGTCTTCGAGTCTCCGGCGGTCGCGCAGGTGACGCGCCAAAGGCGCTGTCTCGCTCATGCAGCGGCGGCGTCCCTTTGAAGTGGCTCTTACGAGATGTGCTGCCCGTGTAATCGGTTACAGCGCCGCGCG
This sequence comes from Ixodes ricinus, assembly GCA_037355805.1. Taxonomy (NCBI): domain Eukaryota; kingdom Metazoa; phylum Arthropoda; class Arachnida; order Ixodida; family Ixodidae; genus Ixodes; species Ixodes ricinus. The sequence continues at coordinate 175,385 of JAZHYW010059454.1, read as the reverse complement.
ACAGGGAGAGACTACTCGCCATGAGGACGCTCGCGGACGGGTGTCGTCCCCCGGTGCTTTCCCCGCGAGGTCCCCCCGCGAGATTCGCGCGCGCATGGACGTTCTGTTCGGTGTCCGTAGAGTGTTGGACGCACGTTCGGCAAAACCCTGTTCCCCAACACGGTGCGTGTCGACGTTCGTTCTCCGGGTTAAAAGGCCCGAGTCACGCTGCTGCTCGTACGATAAGACGCGATGTTCGGCACAGACGCGACGACCGAATTATTTGCGGGCATGCGTCGGCGCAAGCACGTCTGCTTCGTATACGTTTGAATGCTTGGAAACAAGTCTGCATAAGGTTCTTGTAGGACCAATGTCACAGGGCCGTCGTACGGGGGAGAAACACGCCTCCTCAGGCAGTGTGTGCAGACTGTCTTTTGTACGATGTATATAGGTGCCGTGGACAGAGGCTTTGAAGCGATAACAGAGCACGCGAACCCTTCACGGACCTATACTTGCCCGTGTTGGAGTTGATCGCGCCGTGGGAGTGAATGTCTGTCGCCAATGGAGCGCAGCTGTTGATCTGATCTCGTAGTACGAGCGACCAATGGCCATGCGCCGCTCTGGGTTTGTATGTGTGTGTGGGAAAGAAGGAAGCACCCCCTCCCCTCCCTTTGCTGCGTAGCGGAGTAGGAACTGCGTATTAGTGCTATTCCACCTTCGTTGCATTCAACGGAATGCCTAAGTCAGGCGATATTTTTAATTATAATGCAATTATTAAATGTAAGGTGCAAGCGAGCTGGAAAGAGTGACGAAAATATTCCCGGGAGAAGGGGAAGAATAGGGACAAAGGACAAACACAAATCTCCAAACACAGCTAGGTGACTGGTGCGCGACCGAAAAATCCGCCTGGTCCGGGTATCGATCCCGGGACCTCTGCATTACAGATGGAGCGGTGGAGAGGTCCCGGGCTCGATACCCGGACCAGGCGGATGTTTTCGGTCGCGCACCAGTCACCTAGCTGTGTATAAAGATTTGTGGTTTGTCCTTTATCCCTCTTGTTCCCCTTCTCCAAAGATTATTTTCGTCATTCTTGTCCAGCTCGCTTGCACTTTTGCATTTCATTGAATTATAATCATAACCTTAAATTGCGAGCTTTCACCCTTGTTGGTGCTAGACTGGTGGCAGCTGATAAAACCCGTTTGCTCTACTGACGTCTAACCCCTGGTTGGCTCAGTTGGTAGAGCGCTCCACCTGTAATGGAGAGGTCCCGGGTTCGATACCCGGACCAGGCGGATTTTTTCGGTCGCTCACCAGTCACCTAGCTGCGTTTTGAGATTTGTGTTTGTCCTTTGTCCCTCTTGTTCCCCTTCTCCAGGGATTATTTTCGTCGATCTTTTCCTCGCAGTGCCCGATGCGAAAAGGCTCTTCGTTGACGATCTGGTCTTATATGCTTCTTGGCGGTATACAGTACCGCTTGTTGACCAACGTGGTCCTTTGTCGTTAATTCAAATTGTCTGTCGGTGACGCCGTTCGGTTGCTAGTGAGATGCGTCGAATTAATCAGTTCTAATCTTGAATGTTTACGGCTCGTTATGCACCGCCTTAAAGTTTTTTATTTTTTTTTATTTTTATTTTTTAGCGAGTTGTCTTATGGAGGAAAGGGGGTTGGGGTACTGTTGTGTAACATACGAGTCGGCGAGCTACTCCAAGATGTAACCAAGTTACAGTTGCTGAACGTTTATTGCAACTTAGGAAGCATTCAGTTACTAAAGACTTGTAACATAGAAGAGTGTCTCTTTTTTTTTTCTCGCTTTTTATACATTACGGCGCTGCTCCTTTGTAAGTAGACTGCTGCTGGCGCACCCTGAATACTCTGCCCGGCGAGAGCAAGTCCTCGAACGTCGGCGCGCTCCCACTTGGGACCTTGGTTCGGACGAGGGCTTTATTTCTGGCCGGAGAAGGGGAAAGAGACAATGGCGTCGACTCCGGGGGCCGAGCACGTAGGCGCGCATCTGTCGCGGCACCTCTTCTGCCGAGCCCCTGGCCCGCGGGGCTCGACGTCTGCGACGACTAAATCTGACCCTGCGGCAAAGACGCCCGAAAGACGGGCAGTTCTGATCGAGAGGTTCTGTGGATGGCGTTCCGATGACGATACCCACGCGATAGGAAGTTTCAGTGAACCGTTCCGATAACGATGCCCGATACCCGCCGACGCCTTTGCGCATGCGTCGTGTCGTTATCGGACGTCACTTGCGGCGGTACCGGATCGATACCGCCGTAAAACTGCGTATCCGCGCGGTTTTACACGAACGACTCGTTTAGTGGATCGTTCTGATACCTCCGATAACGGTACCCGATATACCATACGGTGCATGCGGAAAACTCTCCCACTTCCCGGGAATAGTCGTGACGCGATATCGAGGTCCTCTAGAGCGCGGACTGTTTTACAGCTATATTTTAACGACACTTGTATTTGTGTTTCCTCCGGAGAGTTAAATATGACTGCACGAGCCGCGAAAACATATTAACGCAGCAAATGGTGTGAAAACTGCACGGTATCGGGATAGAGTACCAACAGCCTTTCTGGCTTTTTTTATGTATGTATTGTATGTGCACATTCCGCGATAAATTACCTGAAAAAGATTACACCTGATATCTTGAATGACTTTATTATCTCTATTGCTTCCCCGGCTATGTTGATATTTAGGTTGGAATGAACAGTCACGTTTTTGGCTCTGAACAGCATGCACTTAATTTTGTTTATGTTGATACGTAATCTATCTCTGTCCACCTATATAGCTGCCAGAGCGTACGATTCGCTTTTTTTTTTTTTCGATGTCGTCACACGTAGTATTTTTCAAGAATAATGTAGTGTCGTCGGCTTAAGCTTTGACTGTGCAATCTGGAACACTGTGTTCAGTGTCATTAGAATATAAAAGAAATAACGGGGGACCTAAAACGATTCCGATTCATGGAGGTACTCGTGTACTAACTGTTATTATTGTTGAGACGGAATTATTGATTTGAAAAAATTGTCTCCGTTCAGCCAGATATGACCTAATACATTGAGTACAAGTGGAATGCCTTAGAGAGGTCGATATTCGTATATGGCTAATGTCAGTAGTTTATATATTATTTATGATTAACACTTCTTTTTGGGTACGTTTAGTTGCTTGACGTTTAGAGGTGTCGCAAACGTTTGTCAACATTAGACGGGTTCGCCGAGCCTTCGGTCTTTTGGCCAAAGCTAAGACGTTCGACTTTCGAGCCACGTGATCACGCGCAGAAAGCTGGGTTATAGGTGATGAAAGGGAGGCGTTTGATTGGTCCGGCGAACGCCTAGCTCCCACCGCACTGCCAGTTTATACGGGTGGACGGAGTAGAGTTGCGATTCCAGATCCACCCGTGCATCGAGCTGCGCACATTTCCCGCCACGGAGAGTTTCCTTCTCGACGTTTTATCTTTACGTGCGCGTACCTCGAGCGATTGCGACTGACGTCGTAGTATCAGCGCCCCCTTGCAAGAAGAAGGAAAGAAACGGCGTCAGTCAGCGTGTGCTATTAAACGATTCCGAGAAAGCCCGATGGACGACCCGTCCGAGGCCGTGGCGGGGCTCGATTACGTTGCGGCCTGGCTTTTTGCTGGGGGAGGAAGGGGCGTGAAGCGGAGCCGCCGATGATCCAGCTCGATGCACGATCTCAGTCGGACTCGGCACGCGCCGGTGCCTATAGTTGGTTTCCGGCTGTGGCCGCTTTGGCTACAGGGTACCGCGGAAATAAGGGGAGCGGGGACCGTTGTAATCTAGCCGAAGTGCGAGGCCGTGCAAACTGCGCGTAGGTAAAGAAAGAATGTGGTTTCGCTCTTGCTGATTGTATGTGGGGGGATCCGTTAGGGCATTGTTGCGACGGTGCGTTTTCAGTGTCCAGATTTCTCTCTCTCTCTCTCTCTCTCTCTTTGTTTCGTTTTACGAAGTGTCTAGCGTTACGTCCGACGTAGCAAGTTACGTCCAAATCTCCGCCTTCCTAGGTTCACGGGGGAGAGAGAGGAGGGGCGGGGGGGGAGGGAGTTAGGCATACGCGTTTCGGTGGTCCGTCCGGACGTAACGCTAGCCACAGCGTTCTTTTTAAGCTCACTAAAATTGTATTCTTCCCGTGTGGCGTCAGACGTCGTACCCGGGCAAGTTAAGCGCCTTTACGTGCTAAAACATTACATTATTTGCTTTTAAGTATGTCTGTAATTAAAGTCTATTGTATTTTTCTTTTCTCCTTCCGAGTCGAATAATCTATTTTGAGGGCATAAGTGAAATGAATGTCGGGTTTCTCTTCGAGAGTATAGACTTTTCGCGGCTTGTGGTAGCATGCGGCACGAAACCCAGGGTAGTCGAGTTGACAGTTTGGAGCTTGGTTCACTCTGGCAAGTGACATGTAGGAAGATCACGACAGTTATACCTAGAGTCTAGAGTATAAGTAAACATTGTGGCGCTTCATAAGCATAAGCATAGTCTAATCGATTCAGCACTCGGAGCTTTTAGTGCGTGTTGAAGACTGTACTGACGACTACAATTACGTATAGCTTTTCAAAATCAGTGTGGTCTTTAGGGGTGAGCGACTTCTTAGAGCTTTTAACCTTTTACTTGGAGTCGACGTTTTGGACATGGAATGGAGAGACTTTCATTCGGAGGAATAGCATAATTATATTTTTCTTCGTAATTTAGAGTTTTTATTTTTATTTCGCGTTCGTTTTACGCGGTTTCTCAGTCGTTGGCGTGCAGCGTGAGGCGCGCAGTCTTCGCTCGTATTGAAACCCCACCTAGCGCCTTTTTTACAAGTACCGTCGCTCTTTGAGAGTCCGACTGCGTGCCGATGCGGGTTTTAGGGAAGGAATGGTGGCACACAGCGGTAGATTGAACTGAACGACGCCATTTTGTCCTGGCGTATAAGCTTCGCTACGCTTTTCTGTTAACCTTACTAAAAAAAAAAAGTTTGTACACGCTTCAGGCGTCGGTGTTTCGCACTTGTAGCGTTCACGGTGTCATAGCCCCCTAGGTAGAAGGCTACGACCACAGGTATCTCGGCTGGACGAGTGTTTCCTGTACGGTTAGTTGCTTATCTTCGCCGTTTGTTCCTAGTTGAGTGGAAAGATGAAGTTCGACCTCTTTATATTTTTTCCCCCTACCTCGTTCGTCCCGTGGTGTTTACACAGGGCGACCGAAGTTCTCGCACATCCGGCTGTGCCGACGCTTGCCCGGTGTGAACAACCCCCTATGTACACGCGACCACCACACACGTACTCTGCGCGACGCTGTTAGAATGAACACGGCGACATCGCGGCTTTTCCGCAATTTGCTCCGGAAGGTATACTGGCAGGCACCAAACTTTTGCTCTTAGTTTGGGTCCCCCAAACAGCCTGGGGCGTCGCACATGCGCATGCGCGGGACTTCTGCACACGCCGCACACTTTTTATGTTAGTAGTTCCTGGCTCCGTCGAGTACTCACACACACGATCAAATGGTCGATAACATGGGAATGACGATGGTATAATGACTGCGACTCGTCTTTCCAAATCCGGGGGGTCAGACTACTTACACATCGCACAAAATGCAGTCTGTTTCGAACGCGAATCACCGCGAGATCCGGGCTTCGAATGCCGCATGGCAATGAGTTCGAGGAAAACGCTTGGTACTTTGGCATTCGAACCACGGATATTGCGGTGACTCGTGCTTGCAGACTGTCTTTAGTGCGATGTCTGTGTAGTGTGACCCCGGCTTAAGGTTGCATGTTCGTGCGGAGATCACAATAATATCAAACGTAAATACAAAAATAAAATAAAATGCTGACGCCGATTTGTTTTTATTGATTTTACGTTGCAAGAATTTAGGGCGATAGACAACCGCCAACTTCGTCGTGACAGATTCGCAGTGAAGCACGAATAACGTCAAAATAAAACTTCCCATCTCCCTGATCCCCCTTTATATATATATATATATATATATATATATATATAGCCCGACAATGAGTTAGGGAGAAAACCTAATGGCCACCTGTTAAATGCGCGTAGCCATCAGTGTCAAAAGGAAAGAAATATGAAGGTGGAACATGCAACAGTGGATCATCAGTGTTATAAGCCCGATAAAAGGCAGGCCGCCGCTGTATTTGCTTATCAATAATAGAAATAAAGAAATAAAAATATATAGAGGGGTCTTGAAAGTTGGAACCAATGTCGCAGAAAGGTCGCGCAGACACATCCGAGATGGCGGGGGAGTGAGGTTCCCTACGGAGGTAGTGCGGTGGTCAGATTTCTGCTCGGGGACCTACGCTGACTGCTGATGTGTTTTCCCCCATTTGTATACAAGAAGCGTTGAACGGCGGAAGAAGTATTTCTTCGACGCGGTAAAATGTGCTTTGTGGAGAGGCCTTTTTTTGTGTGTGTGTGTGTGTGTAAATCGCCCTGCATTTGTGATCTATGAAGAAAAGATGTTACGAGGCTATTTTGTCGGGAGCATTACGGGCGCGCGCTTGGAAAACCTGTTTTCCTTTTGGGCTCGCCGAGAGGTAGCCCTCCACTTGGCTGTCTCTCTCCCTTGAGCCGTATTTATGTTTGATGCTTATTTCTTTTCTTGCTTCTCGCCGTTTCTAGGTTTTCTCAGTCTCTCTCTTTTTTTTTTTTATGGTTGAACGCGAGACTGTTTTTCGCTCTTTTTGGAGAAAAAAAAGGAAACAATATTTTGAGAAAAGAAGAACTGCCTAAATGCGAAGAAGTAAAAATAGTCAGTGTAAAAAGTTATGAAACGGGTCCTCACTTTTTTTTGTTTTGTCCTTTCCATTTTTTTTAACGCGGGGAGGATGAGGGGGATAATGCGTAAAACCGTTCAAATGGGAGGGGGAAACGTCTCGAACAAAGTAGTCAGAGAGCAAAATTATGTTTTCGCCTCGTGCTTCTTTATTCCCCCGTTCAAAGGAACAAAAATAAAATAAAAAAGGAGAAAGCACAAGCCTGCTTTGCCAGCTTCGCGGTCTTTACTACCAGATTTATTTTTCATATTTTTTTCCCCCGCATGTTGGAGGGGGGATAGGGGGGGGGGAGGAAGAAGAGCAAGGGAGAAGGGGGTGTGTCTGACAAACTCGGGGAAAAAAAAAGGGGGGGGGGAAGGAGGAGGAGAGGAAGGGAGGGGTAGATATCTCGTTTGGGTCGGTCGGGTCCGTGGGCCACGTTACTTATTTTCTGGCGGTTGTTTGTTAAATCGTTCTTCCGTGCTTCATTTTTCTTTTTAAGTCTTTATTATATTAGTTCGTTGCTTCTTGTTTGTGTTTCGATCTCTTTTTTTTGTTATTTCGCTTGGGGGGCGGATAGTAATTTTATTTTCTCCGGACAGACACCGAGAGCTGGAACCCTGTTGCGCACGTTGGTGCTTCGCTCGAAAGGAAAACTCTCCGTTGGCTTTTGTGCGGGGCTTCTTTGTGTTTCGTTGGTCGATGTGTCGTCGTCGGGAAGTAGTTCCCTGCCCTTGTATGGTACAAGTGCCCGAATGCCGCCCTGAACCCCGAGCTTTTAGCATTGACGGGCAGAAAGAGAACTCGCTCGAATCTCGAACCGGTAGCAAAGGTTCACATGTTATCCCCTCTTTTTTTTATGACTTTATTAGGCTTAGTTGAGAAATGTTTACTTTTTTTTCCTTTGCGCATCCAAATCTTACTTGGATGTCAAATAGTGTATAATATAAAAACACAAATACTAATAACAATAAAGACGTAACTTGTAGCAGTGTTTCACAACACCTGAGGGATCGCTTGTGACGAAATAGCTCGTCAGGGGTGTCCTGTCGGGAGCGATGAAACGACGTCACCTCCACTTAAAGTACTATATTCAGTGAGAAACGAGAATGGAACGATGGAGCTTTTATGAAACATATGCCCCGAGGTCTCTCGCAAACACGTCGCGTGTGAGCCCACCACCACAGCATTACTGGCAAGTTTGTGAGACCTTTGTCCACGCATGCTGACGACCCTTAGACAGCCTGCTCCCATAGCTACAGGTTTCAAGACAGCCGCCGAACATACGATTGTAACGAGACGGCCGCTCGGTCGTTGCCGCTTCCTAACGGAACGGGAACCAGACAGCTAGTACGTGACTCACTTCCGAAGCTACGATCTCCACAGGCGTTTAAACACCGAGTCCATGCAATGGCTTATTATTCGAATGCCTCTCGTACATGATAGTCGTTCAGGTTCTGAAACTTTCCCGGACTAAGGTGCCTTTCTACAAGGGCGCAGCCATCTTGAATGCCGTCACTTGTGGTATGGGTAAAACATCGTTTTGATGTCTCCACGCCGCTGGAAGGTGTTTACGCAAAATGCGTGATTGTCACGCGTTCTTGTTTTGCCTCAACTATATTTTCTCGCATATTCCAGGTTGAAATGTTTTAGTATTTTTTCGCCTCGCATATCGTATACGTAACCCACGTGACAGAACGTCAGGAAAGAGAAAACGTTTATACGAGGCCCTGGAACTATCCGGACCCAGAAGTGGTCGCCTACGAAGTGCATGGAGCTATTGAGAAGTTTTAGTACGTCGTTCCTGTACCTCCGATAACGGTACATGATAACAGGGAGTTTAGTAGATCGCCCCAATGCCTCGGTGCCTCCGATAACGATATCCGATACTCCGCCGATGCCTTTGCGTATGAGTAGTCGTAATCCTTACGGGTATTGTTATCGGAAGTATCGGAACTGTCTACCAACGTTAAAAACGCCCCCCCCCCCCAAAAAAAAAAAAAAACATTTACAAGAAAACAACAACAAATACGTTATATGTTACTTGCAAATAAAATGATCGCGTTACACACCTACGTTACCACAAAATAAAAAGAACGCGTTACCGTTAAAAAGTAACACATGCACGTTACTTTTGCATTACTTTTCATTTATGAATTATAGCGTTTTACTGTGTTGCTGTCGCAGATACGCATATAAGCTTCATATTTTAGGATACATTATGTCCACACCAAAACTTAAAAGATTTTTTTTTTTTACGGTTTTGATTTAGAGGTATGTGGGGTGAGTGCGGAAATTTACGTGATTTGGCTCTCGAAAAAGAAAAAAAATGAAGTGCCTTGGAAAAAAAGACGTAACGAGTAATGTAGCTACGTTTCCCGTTACTTAAAATAAGTAATCTAAGCAGGTCATTCGTTACTGTATCAACAGTGTACGTTACTTCGTTACTGAAAACAGTAGCGCGTTACCTGTAACGTTGTTACCTGGAACGCTTTGCCGACAGCACTGCTATCTACTAAAGCTCTCTAACGATACAGTGTGTGCGCAAAAGCGTCGGCGTAGTATCAGAGTTAACCGGACGAGCTACTAAAACTCTGTGGGAGTTGTCGTCGTTTGCTTCCGCCGTCCCCCAACGCTCTCCACAACGAAGACGCCTCTGCTGCGCATGCGCGCCGCTAGCCTTGCCCGCAGGGCGTTGCGCCGGACGGCGAAAATTTACGAAAACTCCCACCAAACTTTTTATGCGGAAAACGGTGCGTTCCGAATGTAGGTAGAGCCCCGAAACCATAACCGGTCACATTCCAGATGGAACTACTAAAACTCTTTGCGTGTGTTTTACGTATAGGAAGTATTCACTGGCGTCCATAGCTGTGTGCACGACTGCTGAGCTCGTGCTGATGGCGAGCTTCCACAATTATTTTGTAACGTGCATTCCGCACCCTCAAGATTGCCGGTCTTAGCAGCCTATTAATGTGGGCTCGTTCAGAGCATGCGCTCTATCACCCACAAATATGGCGCCCAGTGAATACTCCTTATAGTGTAATTCTGCGCGACTGATTGGGAAGGGAATTCCAACCATGCTCTTGCTTACCTGCAGTCTCCGGACTGTTATGTCTAATCTTCACTGCCTCCTGCACGCCCTGACCCTGTTCAACTATACTTCGTATCACCTTAACATGGACTAACTGCGAAGGCTGCGCAAGCGCGAGCGGTAGCGCTTGACTTTCTTGACTGGAGCACTCGCTGCGCGAGCGCTAAAACGGTCTGTTTTCCCCACATCTGAAGCGTACCGCTAGAGGTGTGACTGCTCGATCTCCTCCCCAATAGCAGAAGCTACAAGAGCGAGCTTCGGGCTTTCAGTGACCCTGCCAAGCACGCGCGCTCGTGCAGTGCAAGCATTCTTCAGGGTCATATGCTCGCACTTGTAGCTTCGGCCTCGCTCGCACTTGAAAGTGAAACGAAGTATACACCTTTCCACGGTTTACAAAAATCACAGTCCACACGCGCTGAATCACAGTCCAGCCAGCGCTCGCCAGAAAGCCCGTGTGCATAACACACAAAACAGCAATGAACGCGCCCCGATACGCTTTATGGAAAAATTTATGAACGTTTCCAAAAAGGGCAAGGGCTTTTGGCAGGTTCCATTTTCAGTGTTCGTGCGCGTGGCGCGTCATTTGCTCACTTCTCGAAGCGACGAACATGCGGGTGCTGGGCTGAGGCGATCGTATACACTGGGCTGAGGGCTTGTAAATTTTGGAATGGTGTATAGGCTATACTCCGTTTCACCTTATGTTGTACCGCAGACAAGGCTAGAAGCGCGAGCTCAAAGCGTTGGGAGCTACTCTTAACGCGCGAGAGCTATGTGCCTCCAAGATGTGCCCTAGAGCAAGGAGCTCGCGCTTGTAGCCTTTTCTGCGGTACATCATAAGGTGAAACAGAGTATAGTCTATGTTGTCGAAGTGGGAGCAAAAAGGGACCAATTTTTGTATCTTTCTTCTCGCGTGTTTCTATTCCCTTGTCTTCTCCGCCCCCATGGGACATGTAGCAGCGGCGCCCTCTGTGGCCTCTTCAAAACGGCGCAGGAAAAAAAAAAAAAAAAGAGAAGGAAAAAGGACGTTTGGCGACGAAATGTTAAACGAGCATGTTTAGAAATTGTGGGGAGCTGTCGGAAGATCGGAAAACGTCGAAAAAAAGAAAAAGGAAAGAAGAGAAAGCTGTCTAGTTTTTAGAGAGGCGGCGTGACGGGTTGGACCTTTTCGCGAGGGAGATGAGGTCTGGGAGAAGCGAATGCAGGGACGAATGGCGGCGGCGGATTGGGTTTCGTCTCTCTCCCTCTCTCTCTGCGTGTATGTATTTATATATATATTGCTTTCATTTTTGTGTGCCTCACGCACCCATGTGTCGTTTGATGAATTACTCCTAGAGAGGTTTGTGTCTTTAATTTAATTCGGTCTGTTTATCGCCTGACGGGACGGGGGGTGAAAAGCGGTGTTGGTGCATGCGACCGAGATGTTATCTTTTCGGTTTTATACTATGTCGGGCTCGTGTATAGACGTTTTCTGTTTCCCGTCGTTTTCAGCCACGTGGGTTCCGTATCTGGTATGCGGGACGAAAAAATAATAATAAGACATTTCAACCTGAAATACGCGAGATAGTATATAGGTCAGGCAAAACAAAAATGTGTGACAATCACGCATTTTTTCTAAACACCTTTCGGCGGCCCGAATGTCGTCACCAGAAGTGACGACATTCGGGATGGCTGCGCCCTTGTGGAAAAGGTGTTGACTCTCTTCAAAATACCAACTTTAGCGAGAAGCGCGCGAGGCGATGGTTTAATCGTCTGTTGTGTTGCTCTTAAAGCTCGGGTCTGTAGATGGTGACACTAGACATGCTCGCTGGATAGCGCGAGCTCAGGAACTGACGTTATCCGTGTTACGCTCGCGTCGCTGTCTCGTCCTCGTGGTCTCGTCAGCCACGACTTGTGTCCGGAATACGCACGCAGATGATGCTCCTTTTACACAATGGCCATGCGGACGGACGTCTCGACGGTCGTGGAAACCCGAAATATCCGCGAGACGGTTGTGAGCTTCCTGGTTTGACGCCGCCACAAGGAGGAAATGACGGACGAGAGTTAGAAGTTTACGCCCGTTCAGCTGAGGCATAGAGGCAGAACCGTCCTCTCGTACAACTTTTCCGACAGCGTCTACGGCGAAAGGAATACCGTATTTACCCGATTCTAACGCTCACCCAGTTTTTGATACCCAAGCATAATGATTCTGATACGGCCCCGCACGGGCGGTTCTCAAATATAATTTTGTTTCTAAACAGAAAAAGAAAAAGAAAAAAAAAGAAATAGATGTGCATTAGAATTAGAGAGATGCGACGTATGTGTAAGGGGGAAAATCGCTTTTGAGGCGTGGTTTGGTGCACGCGCGCCTAACGTGATATCGCGATGCGAAAACTGCATATAAAGTGCTGGAGAGTTTTAACAGAGCGCGTTTTCCTGGAAGCGATAGCAAGGCATCATCGGGAGCTTGCGATGCTGTTTTGAGAGGAGTTATTAAGCGTGTGCGAGAGTCTGAAAGAAACATTCGCACGCCCAATACGCCGCACTCGGGGGCGCACGTGCGCGTTTTCAAAAAAGCGTGTTTCGAAAAATGCCGCAGCGAGTCCCCGGTGCCCCGGTATCGTTTGATCGACCGCAGTCTGTAAAACTCATCCTCGTGGCACTTTTATAGCGGTCTACCGTTCGATTATTGCACTGCCTGAGTAGCAGACAGCCCTCGTTGACATTTGTTTCGGGAACAGAAAGAAATCTCGCGAGTCAATATTGGGCAGGAGATCGAACCATAGGGGCGCTTTATCGAGCTTGTTGTCCCCAGAGCCTGGTGTTTACTAACACAGCATAACAAAGAAAGTGAACCTCGCCTAGCACAATCTGAATAAAAAAAAAATAAAAAAACTGTTTTTTTGTGTGTGTCGTTGTTTACATTTTTTGTTTTCCTTTGTCCCCGACAGGGAACTTCAGCACAACAACATCGCCGAAGTTCCGCCGGAGTCTCTTCTCAACTTGACGCAGCTCAGACAACTGTGAGTGTGTCGGCTTTTGTTCTCTTCGTGACGATTCGAAACGAAATATTAAAGAAAAAATATATTACAGTTTTTCGAGCATATTTTTTTTGTTGAATGCTGAATATTTGTTTGAAAGGAAGAATTAAATCATCCGAATTCCTTCAATATGTTTTATTTATTTTTATTCTTTTTTAAGGTATGTCGTTTTTGCATTTAAATTTAACAGCATTGAAGAGAATCGCTCGGCTCATTCAAGAGCAGCGTGAATCCGAAATTTGGAGGAAAATGCGTAGTGACACTGACAGTACTACGAAATCTTCAAGAAGGATGTTCACTCTGAAAACCAGATCCACGACGCATCGAATGTAGCGAAATTGTTTGAAACGACATTCGTAGTTTTCACACTCCCAGGAACGAGAGAAGAAAAAAAATAGTATAAACGCGAGTGCCAGCCGAACAGTGACGCAGCGTTCGTCTGCTCACCGATTGGACGCGAGTGCCAGCCGTGAGGTGGTGTACCGTTTGGCACAGCCGTGGCCGAAGTGCGTGCTGCGAGCGCGCTCGCTACCGTTCGAGACGACTGAATGAGACGAGGAGGGTAGGCTCTCGCGTAGGTGCCAACACGTCGCGAGCTGGTTTGACACGACCTCTTTTGTCGCGCTGTACGGCGCTACGTGCCGGCCTCGAAACGAGGCGTTGTCGCGTTCGTTCGAGAGCGGTTTGGGAGCGCGTATGACGTCGCCACGCCGAAGGCCTTCGCGATAACCTTGGCGCGGCGAGCGTTCTGCCAACAGTCCTGCGTCGGTCGCCATACCGTCTGCGTCGTCCGCTCGGGGAAGGAGGACGAGGTGGGGAAACACTCCACCTGGTCACGGGATCTCTCCCGACGTCACGCGGAGTCGGTCGCGCGGGCGGGCGGGCGCGCGCCATCCAGCGCCTGCTGGAGACAACTGCGCGATAGGTCGTCCGCTACCTGGGGGTTGCGCTCGGTACGCTGCGCTGTTGGAGGAAGTTTGTTACGTTGGATGTACTCGCGGTTGTTGAATGCATTGGGTATGCACGTAGAGACGATGAGGCACTTTAACGTTTACCGAGACATCTTTCTTAGAGGTCTGAGAGAGGGCCGAATATGTTTTGTTTTACTGCATGGAAGCGTTTCGCGACATTCGTTGACATCATCTTGTTTTCGCTAACAAGTGCAGGGAACTTTCGATTCTGGCCCGAATTTGGTATTGGCTTCGTACCAAGTCGCGATAATGGGGAAACGAGGAAAAATGATTTATTCGAAACGTTATAAAAAAAAAATGCACTGCACCGAAGAGAGACATGCATCAGGGGGGCTTTGTTCGACAAATGTTTCGTTTCTCCTAAAAGGAAACGGGAGTGACGATATCGCGTCTGATTGGCTAGAGGCTCAAATGACGTAAGAGGAACTTCCGTCACCTCCGTTTCTTTTTTGGGAGAAACGAAACATTTGTCGAACATAGCCGTAAGAAGATGCGTAAGAAAGGTTTTTGGTGGTCTCGTCCGATAAACTAATGAACGACTCGATCGACGGGATGCAAGCGGAAAATTGATGACTACTCAATCGTTCAACCCCCGCAATTAAAAAAACAAAACACGGTAGGTTCGATGAAATGTCGGTCCCTACCTGGGACCGGACATTTCATCGAACGCCGTTTCGTCGAACGCCGTTTCATCGAAGCCGTTTCATCGAATGCCGTTTCATCGAACGCCGTTTCATCGAACACCGTTTCATCGAACGCCGTTTCATCGAAGCCGTTTCATCGAACGCCGTTTTATCGAACGCCGTCTTATCGAACGCCAGGGTGGCATTCCCGCTTCCTGAAGCTGGTCGGAGGTGCCCATCCCGGGTTCTGGAAGTTTTTCCCTTGCCTCGCCACAGAACATCAACTGACGGAAAACAAGCTGGAGGCGATGCTGAGTTCCCAAGAGCCTCCTCGCCAGAAGAAGGCCATAGTCGCAAGACATGAGAAGGTCCGACTTTTTTTATGAGAACCGACGGAGCATGGCTGTGGGGGCTTTTTGAGAGCAATCGCTCATCATTTGAAACGGTGAATGGCTGTCGCCTGAACACATGAGCTCCCGAAAGTTTTCAAATAAAATTTGAAGTGACGTACTTACTTTTGACTTCATTGAGTCTTAGAACAAAAAAAAATGTTTCGTTGTAGTTTCATGAATAGCACCTCAGCTTTAGCTACTGCAAGCTTCGGGCAGTAAAAAAGTATCAGTAGAAAGACATGAGAGGCTAGGAGGCTCACATGGCTAAAGTTGTTGCGCCTGCGCAAAACCTAAGCCGCCTTCTAGTCTTCATGAGTTGGAGTGCGCTGTTACCGGGAGTGCGACTTTTTATTTATTTGTTACAATACCCTCAAGGCCCATCGGGTAATACAGAGGGGGTGAACAGATAAGCATAACATGCGAAACACACATAAAAATCGGTACAAATATCCTCATGGCTTACTTGCATCAAAATAAATTGTAACAGCTACAAGTTTGGACAATAAAAAACCTGACGATGAAATCGGTGAATGACACGAAAATGCACTCGATCCGGGAATAAAAGAGCATCTTTCACACTTCTTATATAAAAGACATTCGATGAAACGGCCGTCAGCGATTCGATGAAACGGCGTTCGATGAAACGTCCATTTTTTCCATGAAACGGCGTTCGACGAAACGGCGTTCGATGAAATGTCCGGGAACCGTTGCTACCACATATTTTAGGTGTTTCCCAATCCATCACAAAAAAAGTTTCTTTTTATTTGTATGTTACGCTTTGGAGTAATAGACGGACTCGGTGTTTCTGAACGGGCGCATTTGCTGCGGGCAGTGCGTGTGGGCGGAAGGCCGCTTTCAGAAGAGTATGGCATTCGCCCATGCGCCGTCGCACATCCAGCGTCAGCTCGTGACGTCACAAACACGAGTTGGCGTACACCGTAACGTAGTGCTGCTCAATTGCGCAACGCCTGGTTTCCCGTACCGCGGACTTTTTCCTCCGGCCGCCGCCGTTTCCTCGTTTAGGCACGGGGATCCGATATAGGTACGCCTACGCGTCGGTTGCCGCGTGGTCCCGAATACGAGATGGCCACTGCACGTAGGCCGGGTGTCGATCTGGTCGATCCGAGACAGCGGGGCGACGTGCGCTGGTGCATCTGCCCGTCCGGTTTCTCGTTTGTTTGTTTGCGCCTTCTTTTGGGCGGCCGCGGGGTCGCTGGCTCCTCTACATGTGCGCGCGTGTCGTCGAGGCAGGAAGGGTCGATCCGTCGGGCTCCCTTTGGGGGTCTCTCGCGGAGAGGTTATCGTGCCCGCCGCTGCCGCACGCCCACGGATGTCGAGCGGTGTGGGTCGTCGAGGAAGTGTTCTCCCCGTCGAGCGAGATTACTTCGCCCACCTTCGTTCGGAGGCTAGAAAAAAAACGCCGTCTATTTCGTTCTTTTATTTTTTAGTTTAGTTTTACGTGTTCGCGGAATAGGCGGTGTCGTTTCGTCTCTTCTTCCAAGTTCGCGGCTTCGACTGGTGCGTTTAGCGTCTCATTCCGCCCAGGCATGAAAACGGGGTCCCCAAGTGGCCACGAATGGCGTCACGAAATCCGGAGTGTCCTATGTCGCGATATCCAGGCGGTTGGGCGTACAAGTTGCGGCAAAAGTACGAGCGAACGCGCGCGTGGCCATCGCCACGCGAGACACCCAACTGCCGAAACTTCCGCGGACCATCAAACTGGAGAGCGACGTGCAGCAGAACGGGCGTCTGCCAAATCCACCGCCGCTGCTGCTGTGTTTCACCGCCAGGGTCGCGGCCGGCGACAGCGTGACACGTTTATGACGTCATCGGGCGAAAATCCAGGGAGCACTTTTCTGGACGTGGCAACAGTCGGAGGTGCGTTCCAGCCTCCAGGTATCCAGTGACTTTAGTTCCAGGCACCGCAGTTATGTCCACTTTTCCAGCGCGCATCACCCGGGCTAGAGTGTACTAGAGAGGACGAGTGGGACGAGCTACAGGCTCCGCCCATGCTTTCAGTTGCACCTCAAAATGTGGAAAGCGATCAGGTGGAACCAGCCGCTTCGATGGCAGCGCCACCTTCGCTGCGATCGAGCAACGACACAGGTCAAGGTCAAACGGGCAATATAGGGGCTATATTGTATTTTTTATGATTTTGACGTCAGAGGTAACATCAAAGCACGACGACGTGCCTTTACGACGACGCCACGACGTCATCGTCGACTACGACGTTACGCGACACCAAGATGCTGTCGTAAGGCCGTCGTGACATCGCGTCGCGTTGAGGACGACGCCGTGTCGCGACATCAAGTCGCCGTTGTAACGCGGTCATGACGTCGCGCGCCGCGTCGAGGACGACGTGGACGTGGTCGTCGACGCCGACGCTGACGTCGACGCCCACGCAACGTCAAACTTTGCTATGACGTCACGTTAACGTCGTCCTGACGTCACGACGAAGCCTTGGCAGCGTGTAACGTCGTCGCCTTCGCCAGCATGAACGTCGACGCGCAGTCACGGCGAAGTCTTGACGTCGTGAACGTCGTTGACGTGGTGAGGTTGTCGGGACGTCTTCGTGACGTCGAGTTGCGTCATGTCGACAACGACGTCGACGAACTGACACCAATGGTCCTTATGACGTCGCATTGGCAAGGCTGTCGTCATCTTGACGTCCCGTGACGTTGTCATCAACGTCAACGTTGACATCGTCGTCGTTGTCACCACAATATGACGTCAGAACGCTGTCTTGGATGTCGTGTAACCCACGTTGTCAACTTCGATGACGTCAGAACGCTGTATTGATGTCGTGTAATGCACGTTGTCAACTTCGATGACGACGTTGACGTCAAGGCGTCGTCGTGATGTCGCATGGCGTTGTGACAAGTCGGGTCGCGGTGACTTTGATGTACGTGACGCCTGACGTCTAGGTTGTATAAAAAATATAGTCCGGCGTTCTATTGTTTCTACCCACGCGAACGCTGACGCGGCACTCGCGTCTAATCAGCGCCCGTGCAGGCCTCCAGGACGTGACGTCATGTCACATGACGCGCAGGCTTGTCTATAGACTCTAGAAAGGGCTGATTCGAACACGCCGTCGTAAACTTGCACGTGAGAAGAAACAGGTCGTCTGTTTCTGTTCCTCTTATTCGAAAACGTCTGCCCGTCTGTTTCCTTTTCTTTCCCTGTTTCGTTGTATGTAATTTATTTTGACTGGTAGGGCTGTCGTAACGTGGCCTGTCACGCGCCGCCCGTGTGTTGCGTGTGGGCGGTGGCGGGAGCTTTGCCTCGCCTCGATTCTGCGCTACGCGTAGCTGCGGCCTGCTGCCGCCAGTTGTGCTTTCGCGACACGTGAACGCCTCTCGCATCGTGCATGTACACTGCAAACATCCACCCTTTCCAGACGCACGCACGCGATTCGCGCGCTTGCGTCCGTGAGCAAAGTTGGTTGGTGTGGGTGGATGGGCGTAAGAAGTCGACAGCCTTACATCTCGGACAAAACTCTTCGTTGTCTGTGGGTAGACTGCTCGCGGGGGCTCACCTGTGTGGCACGTCCCGCTCTGAGCAGAAAACGCTACGGGATAGACACGAGAAACGAAATTCACAGAGCGCAGAGACGAGGCAAATGATACATTCCACAGTTGGTGGCAGCTATAGTTAGGAGTTCAGGGGAAACTCCTTTCACTTCTCTCCACTTTAGCTGAGCGGACGCTGGGAAGGAGGAGGCGACCTCCTTTCCAGCGTCCGCTCAGCTAGAGTGGAAAGAGGTGCTACTATAGCTTCCACTTCGTTGTTGACCTGTCAGCGACTATAGTCTGTGATCAGGCATTCTCATTTCTCGTCTCTGTGCGTTGGATCAAATGTTTCCGGCGTTTTTCACGTATAAAGAAGAAAAGTGACCGACTAAACTCGTCTTAACAAAAACAACAACAACAACAACGTTGAGTTTTTTGCAGGGTGTTAGAGATTTCTCCTTTATGTTGTGAAATGTGCATTTGGTGTCAGTTATTTTTCTTTTTTCAAACCTATGATCAGAACAAATGCTTCACGCGCAGAAAAACCAAGCTTGCTTTTACGAGCTACTTTTCGATGTTGTAACATGAGGAAAGGTTGACTCACTTGACGAAATTTATTACTTCATGCGGCTGGTTGCTCTCTCTCTCTCTCTCTCTCTCTCCCTCCCTCCCTCTCCCTCCCTCTGGCTTATCTCATGGGGCTGATTGTTGTCTCTCTCTCTCTCGCTTATTGAAACTCGGGGGCGCACCAAAGTTACCACTCGTGAAGCAGGCGCAAAGCCAGCAGTGGCGGAACGCGATGATAATCTAATCATCCGCGTTTTGCCACTGCTATACTCTGTTTCACCTTGTGTCGTACCGCAGGAAAGGCTACAAGCGCGAGCTCCTTGCTCTAGGGCACATCTCGGCGGCATAAGCTCTCGTGCACCAAAAACATCTGCCAACGCTATGAGCTCGCGCTTCTAGCCTTCGCTGTGGTACAACATAAGGTGAAATGGAGTGTAGCTTTGGTGCGTCCGCGAGTTTCCCAGGAGCTTCAAGTCGTTTTAAAAGGACTCGATTTAGTGGTTTCCGATGACGCTCAGTAAGTTTCTAATTGGGCCCATATGTCTATTTTCACCAATTGAAAAATTAATTAACGAATTTTAATTAATTAGTCGACCTATCGCAAGCATTAGCCCCCCACATAATGTCCCCATGGCCGTATAACTCACCTGCACCGACCGAATAAGCGTAACTTTCACGCCGTTTTTTTAAACAAATCTGTAAAGCTTAAAAAAAGAAGAAAGAAAGAAGAAGAAAACACATTGAGCCAAACGTGTTTCATACGCGCTCGAGGCACGTCCTCGGGTAATTCTGTCGTATGGGGGTGGTGAATGGAGTGTATAGGGCCGCGTCTCCGACGCACATGCGTGACACGGTGAGCTTGTTTTAGCCCCGGCGTTCGGGTCGGCGGATGCTTCTTTGTTGTCTGGCTGCTGCTGTGTGCTGCTTGTAGCGCTGCTGCTGCGCCTTTCCGAGCCGTCTGGACGTCGTGGTGGCCGCCAGTTGGCGTCACCGTATGCCGGCCGTCGCTGCGCCCGCGCTTCGCGTCCAGATGCGTCGCGCGATCCCAGCACGTTTGGCCAGAGGGAGGAGGCGTTCGCGCGTGACGCTGTTTGCGTGACACGGAAGCATCTGTGCCAGCTCTCCCAGGTCACGGGACACATCTGTGACGTCTGTAAGGCGCGCACGCGTGTTTACAAACAGGGATCGCGTGGCGTTTTTGCGCAGGATCGGGCGCGTGTATTGTATACCCCACGCGGGCGTGTCGGAGTCATAGGTCGGAGTTCCGCTTCAATCTCGGAGATTGAATTGTTCCCAACAAGAGCTTAGGCTGTGGCGCCATCTCAATGGGGAATTCTCGCAAGTCTGAGACGATCTGCGGCCTCAATCGTTGGACCTCGATCTGGAGCTCGAACTTTCGAGTCCCTTGGCGTCCGTTCACGCCCAAGCTGACATTGCGGTGGAAGCTACGTTCTCGTTGGACCAGTCGTAGTTCGATCCTCCGCCACGTGATGACGCCTCCGCCCAGGGCCCACTGCGGAGTATCCGATCGAGGCGCCCCTTTTCGCTGCCCCGAGGCTATTCGCGGATACGCTTTTTTGCTAGTACGTGGGATTTGACCAGACTTGCTGGGGAGCTGCCCTTTTAACGAATCCCGCCTCGAAAATACGTGTTTCGTCCGTTGTCTTATATGCTACTACGGCAAAATTTAGTCAGTGATCTGGCTGGCATCTCGTGGGGCACCTAACCAGCTCTCCTGGGATGCACGGTTCAGTGTCCCATCGCATTTGGTTAGGAAACGGTGACTCCTGCATGGGGATGATCGGACGCTCGCATTTAAAGGCGCACATCGTTGTCGCGTTCGAGTCGTGCGGCCATGGTAGGCAATGCTAGAAGCGGACCAGCAAGACACTACATGCCTTGCCCACCTACAATCCTAGACCATTTCCAGTGAATGTTTTCGACTCTGTTTCCGCTGTTTCGCGTATTGACCGGCGGGCGCTGCTTATATATTTGATTCGCTTCCGCATACCGAATGGGAGTGCGAACCTGTGTCGGCAGCTTTGTGCTCTAGCCACCAGGGAACGTGGATTTCGCAGAAGTCACCATTAGGCGCCGTGTAATCAATGGAAGGATGTCTAAATGCATCCCCTGTCCTTCGCCAAGACGTTCCAAACTGACCCGGAAAAAGAAAAAAATTCCGATTGAAACACTGTGGCGAAAGAGAGAGTAGTGACTCGCACTCTGGGTGCCAGTGACCGCCATGGATGCATGCAGCCAATCTCGGGCGTCATGCTGCCCCACCCCAGTTTCACACCTCGCAAGAGATTATCGCGTCCAGGCAAAACCTCCGTTCAAGTGAGGGGAGGCCTTTCACGAAGGAAAAACGAAAGAAGATAAAAGCTCGGCAAGCGTATGCCCACTCGCAAATATGGTCCCAGTGAGGAAAAAAGAAAGAAAAGAAGGTGCGGGGTGTCAAGTGTGGAGAGGAGGCGAGGCGTGGACAGGTAGGACAGGCCGACGCCCCCTGCAGCGAGGCGCGCGGGGCAGACGAAGTGCGGCGAACTTGGACCCATCTTGTGTCCTCTCCCGCGACCGAGCGGCGTCGGCCGCTCAGCGTGCGGTCTCGCCTCGCGGTCGACCCCCGCTGCCGTCCTTGAACCGGACCTGAAGAACGCCGTGCCCTCTTCTGCTGTATGTACACGCGCGGCAAGTTCGCCGAAAACTACAGCGGAACCGAGCTCCGGCTGCCTGCCTCCCAGCCAGCAGACGACGCCATTGCCGGCAACGTCGTGGCAGACGCTGTTCTGGTCTGCCGTGCAACGCTATATGGGGAGAAACTGAGGGAGAGGAGGAGAGGAGAGCGTCCGAGGACGTCAGGAGCGCCGATCTCTGATTGGAATGATTCGCTAGCAGACGCAAATGATAAATGCCTTTGTCCTCTTCCTTCTTCTCCCTTTAGTCGGAGCAAACAAGAACATCGTTCCCTCCTCGCGCAGTGCATCGCGTTCGAACACCGGACGCCAGCGTGCTATGTTCGAACGCGTTCAACGGTGGGTAGAAACAAAGAAAGCTAACTTTTGCGTCTATACTTCCTCATCATTTCAATCGGAGTTCGGTGCTTTGACGTCACCGCGCTCTCATCGCATAACGCCTGGTGGCAACGCTTTAGAGGACAGACGGCGTCCTGTTTGGTTGTTGCTGCAGACGGGCGTTCGTGCACACAACATCGTAATGGAGGATTCCGTGGTCAGCGGTCACGCGAGCTGCTCTTTGCGGTTCGTGCTATGACGCAAAGCGCGCGTCGTAGCGAAAGACGATTGAATTTCTATGGAGTCTTTGTTTTCCGGAAGGCTCCTAACATACACTAGCAGTTCTCGTTTTGAGCAGATGCACCTGAGCAGTGGTGCTTTGCTGTCTTGCTGGCCGGACACGATTACGAGATAGTTCTGGGAATTTGAGCCGGATAGAACTTGATGGTGCTGAGAACGTGTCCACTCTAGCTCCGCGACGTTGAATCTAGTGGTTTGAGAAAGAGAGCGAAATGTGGTGTATAGAAAAGAAAGAACCGGAGGAATCTAACGTTGAAACGCCGGTAGCGCCATGACTACAAAGCAGGTGGCGCCACGCAACGCCTTCGTGCAGACGACCATTTCTCTGTCTACCGATTGGCGCCGCGGTTTGCCAAATAAATAATGTCACGAGCGTATACAGCGGGTTGGGGCCTTGTTCCGCGAACGCGCGAAGCCATAAAATATGCGTACCCACTACATTATATATGCGACATGTCAGGCGCACAGGAGCCACACAACAGCAACACGTACGGGGAACACACAAGCACTCGAAGCTTGTCGTGCCGTCCCGCGCGTACAAACGGGTCCCCACGAAGCCTTCACTCACGCGCACGCCAGACGATACTTCTCGCGAAGGCAGCGCACTCTTGTCCCACCACGGCACATCAAACTAGCAAAATCTGTCGCGTTCCTCCCTTGACAAGAAATGACGCGTCGCGGGCGAGCGCCACTCTACTCGAGGGACGCAGACGAGAAGTGGTCAGTCGTGTAGCCGCCGCGGCAGAGCCAACGTGTACGAGCCAGGCCAAGAACGAAAGCCGGCAGGTGACGCAACAGCGAGACATCAAAAAGCTATAGTGGGTTCCCTCCCACCGGTCTTAATGGACAAGACGTCTAAGCGACAGTGGCGCCGGGAGCCCCTGTGGCGGTGGCTTTCTCGCAGCCGTGATGGGCCAGGCGTTCTATCTCCTTCAATCATCGTATATCTTTTTCTTTTTTGTTGTTGTTTTTTGCGACCTTTCTTTGTCGCGTAAAGAGTTGGCCGCGCGAAAAAGAACGGTTCCTCCCGGACCTCGCATATATATTCCACTTGGATATGCAACGATGCTTTCTATGCGCTGCCGACTTTGGATGGCTTTGGCTTGCGAACAAGCACACGGCGCCACCGTATTTATATGTACTGCCAGCCGTGAGGCGGCAAGGGTACGTATTTCATACACGGAGACATGTGCCACGTATACTTTTTTTTTTGTTGTCGGTACGTTTTTTTGTTTGCGGCGACGTGGTGTGGTATAGACCCTCCGCTGTGTCACCCGAAGAAATCGCCGGATCAAATCAGTTGTGCTAGAAACAACTGTTGGCTTGTGTAGCGTACCTTTATTTCTGGGTTCGTCACTGACAGGGTCGTTCACGTGCATTACCATTTATGTTCGCGTGTCCACTCGCTCATAATACGGAATAAAAATATTATAAAAATGTACAGCGCACAAAAGACGCGGACTAATGCAAGAAGTATGTTCGTGTCTTTGTGCGCCGAGTTCGCATATGCACAATTTCTAGTCATAGTCGTGGCCTGCCCCGAGCACTTGTTCATTTGCCGCTCTCTAAAATTGCAACGAGAACATAGAACAGCGTCGTTGACAGCAGACGCGTGTTGCGGCGTTACACTTCTCAGCGCCTCATTGGTTCGTTGAACTCAAGATGGCGACAACAGGGCGTGTCCTGCTTAGTTGATTGGCTGATCTTTCGAGAGATGCGGCGTATTCGTCACGTGATCGACGACGCAGCTGCAGCTTGAAACGGAGTGCGGATGTGCCGTCCTTCGGTAGCGTCGCAATGCATTCATGAATTTCAACATCTGGCACAGGGAAAAAATTATAAAAAAAATAAGAGGGAGAGGGGATCGTGATGTAGAAACCGGGAAAGGGGTTTAATGACCGGAATTATTATCCTTCTGCTAAGGAGTGGGATGGTCGCGAACCCTCCCAGGTTCGAGTTGGGCCAGGTTCGACTCTTTTGAACTCCTAACGGAAAGTTCGAGAAAAGTTCCACCGACGTTCGACTTTTGTGCGCATGCGCGAAAATCGTAAACGAGCTTTTCGCTATCTGGCAAAGGAAACGTGCAGTTATAGTTGGGTATATCGTTTCGTTCTTTCACATGAATAAATTAAGTAAAGCATGTGCACTGCGCGGCACAGTTAGCGCGAACAGGACATCGTCGCTTTTTCGCATATTGCTCAGACGAGGCTTTGAAGAGAATGGAACTTCACCAGTCCGCCTGGTGCTCAGAATCAGCTCGTTCCACAGGACCAATAATTCTAACAACAACCTACCAATTGCAATACATGTATTCGCTTTTATATTGTGTAAACGTTGGCGATCATTTTATAAAATATAAAATAACGTACTTTATAAATTAATAAATTATTTGTTTCACAACATTCTAAGTATATTGGTGTGAAATTTGGGCTAACACACCAGTCTAACCTCCAGGTTCGACGAAGTTCGCTACATATCTCTGCTGGGGGACAGTCTTGGTGCCGCGCATTGGCGGCTCGACTTGTTCCGACCGCGCCTGAAACCGATCGACGCGCGAGCGCAGATCGAACGACGCGGTTTCGCAACGCGCGCGCACACAGCACGCATCTCGCCGTTTGGCGTTTCCCAAGCGAAGTGCGGTCTAGCCGCCGCCGCCGCCGCAGCGCTGATTAGCGTCATTACTCAACGCTCTGCCCGCCGTGTGTATCCGCACGCTCACGCACGCACACACTTGTTCGAACGCCCACGGGATTGCGTACTGTACGTGTGTAAACGCCCCGTCAGGCTAATAGCTTTCCCTTCCCCATCGGAGGAAAAGAAAAGGTGGTTGGAAAGTAATTTTTTTTCGCTTCGTTTTTATTTCGTCATCGCGACATCCGCAGTCTGCCTGTGAGAGCGTACGAGTAGTAACACTGACGCAATACTTGTGATCTCCGTGTAGCCGTCGTCTGCTAGCAGTTGGGGCCTAATACGCCTATACTACACGGCACAATTTAACGACTTTTATATCGAATGACTTTGGGTGATCTGCGAATCAGCTCGCGATCCTTTACAATCGGTTTTAGAGGAGTGCGCGGCTTCACAGTGACGTAATATTTCGGCAGTGATCATATTTCGGGCCACTAAAGTGATACCAGTCATTTATTTTGGTATCGTTTTCGGCCGGAGTTTGCCCTTTAACCACCAATTCTCCGGGTGAACGCCAAAATAACCAAGAAGCGCGAGATCTGTTAGCATTTTTCGAATATTCTTGTAAACCAACTTCTCTCTCCGGGACGTTAAATCGTAGGGCTGAAGGCCCTCGCTAAATTTCCAGCCTCATTGTTTGCGTAGCATTCGTGCTTTCTAGCACCGGTGACATAAGCAAGCTGGACAGGCTTGCAAAGACAGCGGCCGGAAGTCGTTTGGGACGCAAGCAATGGTTTAAGTTTGTAAACAGTAAAAGGGTCTATACAAATACCATTGTAAGTCCTTATCTCGAAATGAACTTTATCATTGATATACAGTAAACAGCTAGGTTCGTCGAAAATATCTCGTTTGTTACTTATGGGTTAGGTCCGACCGTTAGTCCTAACGATGTGACGGCAGGCATATATTTTTGTTCCGCTTGCCATCCTAGCGCCGCGCTCGGCTGGCAGCAACAGCGAGTTGTTGGCCTGTCGACGCAGCTGACGATAAGCGAACGACGAGCGCAGTTCCCGGCCTCCCCTTCGCTCGATAACGACGTGCCGATACTCGCGGTCCTCGATAAGCATACACGAAAGAGCCATTTTCCAAAGTGGCGAGAGCGGGCATTTGCGGTGATTATACAGAATGGATTTGGTCTCACGTACGAGTCATGCCAACTAAGGACCTGGATAAAGGTGTAATGCCAAGCCGCGTTAGTGAATAAGTGAATGGGCAAGCGCGCCCTTGTGTGCTCGAGGCAACGGCAGCGCCATAAGTCCGAATGGCCCATGACGGGCAGAACGCCGCACGGAACCAAATATGGGACCCGCGTCGGCATTCTCCTTTGGCGCACGCATCGAACTTGTCATCTGCATAGCGTTTGCAGTGCGACGTGTGTCGCGCCCCCTCGCGGATCACGATTAAACCACTATGACGGGTAATAGTGGTGCACAGTCTTTGTGTTCGGATCACTGAAACCCGGCGCGCGTTCCGATGAATCCAAGATGTCGTCACCCAAGAAGCGTCTCCCTCGCCTTTCCGCCCGCTTTGCTCGTCGACAACGCAGCGCGTGCGCACTTGCGACCGATCGGCCGTCGCAGTGGAGGCGTCCGCCGTTAAATTGCAAAAGCTACCCGCGGTTTGAGATGGACGCTCTTTTCGAGTCGATGACTTTCAAAGGCAGACGGTGCGAACCTGCCTTTGGCTGCATATTGTGCACACGCTGGCGGCAGAAAAGAAAACGAACGGAGGCGATGCTGCTCGCGCGGAAAGAAAAGCGAAGCACGCGGACCTCGCGGAGATTGACGTGACCAGGTGGAGGAGAAACGCGGAAGTGGTTTGTCTTTCGCCTGTTGGTGACTCGAAGAAACGGGGAGCTGCGCTTTCGTCGATGGCGTGTTTTCTCGGGTGTTCCATCGCTGACGTTAGACTGCGGCATCGGCATTATCAGTACGTTCTTGGAAATTACACGTGAGAGGGGACCGCCAATATTCATGGACGAATACGTAGGGCGTACCGCTAAGGAAGCACGCTATATCCTCTCGATGAAACTTGTGGTTTGCATAATGCAGGTTGTCGCCACTAGCGCTACACTCTTCAGGACGGTTGTCAGCTTTGTGCATTGCGTTTCTTCGTTTTAACAACCGAACGCGGAAAACTCGTTAATATATATATATATATATATATGTACATTTTATTTTTTCCTCTGGAGCACCCCTACCACGGCGTGGACGTGGTAAAAGGAAAGAAAGAAGCCCACACATCGTACGTTGCGGAAGTATGGCGACCCACACACTTCCGTCCGCTGACTATACACAAGGTCTGGTATCGAGAAAAACAACACACGCGGAATAAGATAAAAATGAAATGGAAACCGGTTAGGATCTTATAGCCGAAATATCGTTTTTGGTCTCAGCCAGTGAAATATCGCTGGCTAAGAGTCCCAACTCGACTGACTGTGACACTTCGGCCGAACAGTTTATCTTCCCGATCCGCCGGCCGAGGCGTGGTATTCCACAGTCCCTTCGTTCGGTGCTTTAGCATCGGTGTGGAACGAAACATATTTCGTACCGCACCGATCAAAAAGGCTCTGTTTATGACTCGCGAAGGGATAAACGCGTCACGCGTGTAATTAGCACGCTTTGCGGTAGTAACACACACATACACACTTGGGGTCTACACGAACGGGCTCTCTCGTGCGCATACGTTAGCCGTAGGGACGAAACGCCGCTCACGCCGCTAATCCATCCCACAGAAGACAGTCTGTCTGTCCCTCGTATACGACGGCCAAAACTGTCCGCAGACGTGTGCCAAGTACACGTATCAATAAAGCTCCGGACACGCCGCAACAGGATGTGTGAGCAGTCTGACACTGCGCCTTTACGGAGTCCTTTTTTTCCTGCTTCTTTCTTGCAGTAGTAATGAATGAACGAGGTTTTCCTTCTCACGTGAACGTCGGTCGTAAAGTGAATCGCAAGATAAAGAAGAAAAGAAAAACGATAAAGACCGTAAAGAAGTTCCGCGTGCGTTAGCTCTTGGCAGCGGACCTCGCGCTGTATTTCCCGCGCGAAGT
The DNA here is from genome assembly GCA_037355805.1 of Ixodes ricinus. Lineage (NCBI taxonomy): Eukaryota > Metazoa > Arthropoda > Arachnida > Ixodida > Ixodidae > Ixodes > Ixodes ricinus. The sequence goes on along the minus strand of JAZHYW010059454.1, from coordinate 147,416 downwards.
GCTCCCGACCGCTCGATCGCAGTCACGTGGTTTGTGGTAGCCTGCGTTTTGCAACGCGAGTTGCGAGGAGCTGATGAAAGCGTTGCTTCGTTTGCTCGAGCCTCTCCCCACCCAATTTTCCTGTTCGTCACGCGACGATGGTATGCGCGTGCGCACTCTGCGAAACCAGTCCGTGAGAGCGGGAGGCGTCCGCCGTGGAATTGCAAACGCTATCCGTGGTTCTTGTGCTGCTCCTCTTTTTTTACATCTAGGCTCCGTACGGAATTTACGAGTCCTCGTATAACCGCGCGTCGTCGAGTATATCAGAGTCCGTCTCCCATTCTGTCCGAAACGTGCGTAGATTAGCCGCGGAGGGCGCGTCGTCGGGTGTCCTCTTGCGATGGACCCTAGCCGGGAGCCACGAGCCAATCCAACGCCTCGGGACTGTCACGTGACCTCCGGGAGGGGCGCAGCGACGTCTTAGTCACGTGGTACGTTCACAGCTCTGGACAGGCTCGTAGCGACCGCGCTCCGGTCCATCGACGTATGGTGATATCGTAAGCTGAAACGATACCCTTCTTCCGCATCGAACCTAAGGAAAAAAGAAGTAAACAAATGGTTAATTATATATATATATATATATATATATATATATATATATATATATATATATATATATGAAGAAACAGATAACAGAAGAGGAAACGGGGAAAGGGGGAGGGGGGGGCAATTCCAAACTGGTGTTGCGTTTCCATGTTGCGTCCGAGTTGCGTCGACTCAGTTGATCCGACTCCAGAAGGAAGGAAGGGATTCGCTGCGGCGGAGATTCTTTGTAAGGGGAAAAGAAAGAGCTAGCACGTTTGGCGAGAGATTGGCCCGATATCTCATTTGCATGTCGAATCGAGACGTGCTGGAGCTGCTTACGCGCCTTTCGCAAGGCCACGCCCGTTGTCCCGAAGACGGGCTTCTTCTTTTTCTTTCGCTTCTCGGCTCTTCTGGAGATTAGAGCGTTTGTTGAAGGAGAGAGATGGGTAGAGAGAACAAAATACGTACGCAAACGCGTGGTTTCTTTTTTTTTTGGCGAGGTAGTTTGTTTCTGTCGCGGACAACGGGCGTGTAGGCGGCGTTGTCGTTGGTTGTTTTCCAAAACTCTCTCTGCCGCGTCCTTTGCGACGGCCAGCAGCAGCAGAAAAATACCACGACGCGAAAGAAAAACAAACAAACAAAACCGAACGGCAGTGCCAGGATTGTGATTCGGGAACGCACGTTGTGTAGGTACTGTAGGTAGTTTTCGTAGACCGCGTTTCCCCTTCCGCTAAGCCCTCCGCAACGAAGCAGCGGCTACTGCGCCTGCGCGCCGATGGCCTTGACTGTGGAGTTCCGGCTAGCGTAGCGGGTTGCGGAGAGCGTTGCGGGACAGCGGAAACGACCTACGAAAACTCCCTGATAACGCGGTTGGATAGCGATCCCGACAGTAAACCTTCCTCCGCCCGGAGGAAGGCTTTTTTCGCGCTCGACTGCCATATTTTGCTACAAGAGAGGGTTGTGAAGGAGTACACGTTTTTCCGTACCAGAATCTCCTGAACTTGTCCTGAACCGGTGATTTATGAAAAGGGTGAGTTTCAGACTGATATCGTCCTGCCCACGTAAAAGAGCTCGGGTGGGAATAACTGGCGTTACTGAAAGAGGACTCGTGGTGGTGCACCTTACAGCCTGACAGCCTGCAGGGTATACCTGCCCTAGCGCCGGGCAGTAGTGAACACGTACACCGCGGCGACCCGAAGAAGGCTGGAAGGTGGCGGCCGAGACCGCAATCGGTCGAGCTGCCGGAGGCCAGAAATGGCGCGAGAAAGCGCAAAGTCGGTGTCGAGAGCGCTTCGGAGGTTAATGGCGGCGAGTAAATAAATCAAACCGGGACGGCTTGCGTACACGGGGGCAGCTCGTAAACTAGAGATACATTGAACCTGGGCTGTCGACTCGGGACCGCTCCGGATTTACGGTCGCCCGCCGCCATCTTGTACTCCGAACGCTGTGGGCTTCTTCTTCCCGCGCTGGTCTCCGATTCGAATAAGGGAACACGTTGCCTCGATCGTTTTCGTTTCGTTTATTTTGAGAGGGAGTGCGTTGAAAGTAGTCGATTTTTGTGACCCAGAAATGGCGATGGCTGCTGTCACACAAAAACGCGCTCGCAAAAAAGAAGAAAAAAAAAAAGAAAGATATGACGGGTGGAGACTTCCCGACCCCTCCAAACATGGCATCCCCCAAACTGTGCAGACCCGGTAGACCTGAGTGTATGTTATGCGCTTGAGGTTGATGATCCATGACGGAACCAACGCGACGCTGGTCGTTCTTTATCGCGAAAGAAAAATAAACGCTCGGGGGTAGGAATAGTGAGTTGCCGGTTAATCGCTCCTCTTAATAATAATAATGATAATAATAAATATATATATATTAAACAAAAAAGGAAAGGGGCGTCCAAAGTGGAGGATAAGTTTGAACCTTTCTCTCGTTTACCGTCTCTCTCAGACTGGTCTTTGTTTTTATCGAAACATTGCTTTCTCTCTCTTTTCTGTCTGTAAATTAATTTTTATATATCGATGACGAATATAAAGAGATATTATTTTTGGGATGTCCCTCTATCGTCTTCTCTGCCGTCTCTCGCTTTTTAAAAGAGGTTCATCACCGTGACGGTCGTCACGTGACACATTGACGTCACAGAGGGTCTATAAATGCTGCGCATTTAGAAAGCCTTGGGGTTATACCAAAAAGACGGGCGTTTTATTTCTTTCTTTCTTTTCTTTCGCCGGCGCATAAGAAAGCGAGCGTACCCAAATTGCGCGTGCTACCGGCGCGATTATGACCTGCAGATGGGCGAGCAGCGAGCTGCGAAAGTTGCGAGAGCAACAAACACCGTCCGCCGGCGGCGACCGAGCTGGAAAGTCGTTCCGGCGTGGCGCCCGCCCGGCCAGAAGTTTCGGCAAAGGGAGGGGGGGGGCGGGCAAGGGCAAGCGACGGGCGCATTCCCGGTGCTGTTCCTCCGACCCCCTGCCCCCTCCTCTTGCTGGGACGTCCCGACGAGAAAGGGAGGCCGATTTATTAAACGCTCCGGCGCCACACTGTCCCATAACATCGGCGGACTCGCTCTCCCTCCTCCCTGTGAGAGGGCCTACGTATACCTGCCTTTGCCCGGCTAGTAGGTATAGTCCGATGCTTCGGGGCGTCGAATAAAATGGAAGGGGCTACCCGCGGCGGCATCGGATTCTGTCACAACCCGCTTTTCGGCCAGCATTTCGATCGTTGTCACAAGTAAAGTGACTACCTGTAAGGACCGAGTGGGACGCGTACACGTGTGGGTAGGTGCTCTGTTGTCCCGTCCCTTTGTCCATTAACGACCAAAGCTGCGAATAATAAAAGAACAAGTATTCGCACCTTTGGTGTATTTATCCGAATTGTCTCCAATGCTGATGTGGTCAACGTGGATGTGATCGTCACATAGTGGGGTTGCCGTGTGTGTCTACATTCAAATTCGCTTCTATTGTAGTATCTGTTCGGTTTTATCGGATGGGCTTATCGCGCAAGAAAGCGTTATCGAGAAAATAATGTATCCGCGTTTAAAGGGATGTTCATCTGTTTTGAAGTTTAATAGCCTGTCACCGTTCTCGGATGTGTTTGATATTTTCAGCACATCTATCTAATATTTCTCTGTAAGTATATTTATTCTGCGTGCGTCTGTGTGTGTGTGTTAGTGAGTGAGACATTGAGCCATACGCCAGCTCTCCCCAGCGCGTGAATGGTAAAAATGCGGCGCTGACTTGTTATACGTACAGTTCGATTATACTTGACTATTTCTTCTACTGGAACTTGCCCTGCTGTGGACGCTCTCTTTCTAGTCGTGGGACGCGAATGCAACACACGCACATGCACGAACATACCACTCTTTCTACATTCCTTTTACTTGTTTTCGCAGCCTATCTGCATAGAGAGAGAGAGAGAGAGAACAACTCCAGCGTGTTCCTCATTACGCTGAATTATTTGGTGCCAAGAGCGCGGGACGCTTTCTGGGAGAAGAAGGCTCGGCCGCCGATTGCGATCGAGCGCCGATCAGGCCCGACCCATCCGGCGCAGCGAACCGGAGAAAGCCCGAATCGGCTTGGTGTACGCTCCTCGCAGTCGGTGGGTGATTGCACGTGGGGCTCGGATATCATCAACAACCCACCTATGGGGCTCTGGAATCATTTGATCGTATTTTATTTGTTTTATTACATGAAGATGAAGGCTCTTTGTTTGTCTTCCATGTTTTCGTTTAATACATCACTCGCGCGCAGAGCGGAGCGACGCTGCACCGCTCGATCAAACTAGGCGTGTCTCGGGGACGAGCGACGCGCCCCGCTCACGGGTTTTGCGGCGAGCGCGAGAGATGGCGGGTAGCGGACGATCAACTCGGTGGACAAACAACCCGAGAGAGGGCCGGCAGATATGCGAACGAGCAACTTCATACTTGCACCAACGCAAACAGCTTGAAAGACAAACAGGAACAGTTTCACTATTGAGCAGCGTGCAGCTGTTTCCTTCTATACTCGAGATTATGTCGTATTTCATGTACGCAGTACACAACCAGAAAACTTGAAAATATGCGTCTTAAACAATTTCGAATTTTAATTAAAAATGTCGCTCCAATACTGAACCCCCAAACCGCAAGTAAAATGGTATTCACAGGTCGATTTTCTGGAAAAACCCAAGTTTTCTAAAAGTGACGTTGCTTATACCGTGTAAGTTACCCTCGGCGTGTTTTTTTTAAATTATTTTCGTTTGTGTGTGTGTGTGTGTGTGTGTGTGTGTGTGTGTGTGTGTGTGTGTGTGTGTGTGTGTGTGTGTGTGTGTGTGTGTGTGTGTGTTTTAATACTTCTCATAACTCAATATTCCGCTGATATCTGGAAATGGTAATGCGAGTATACGGACGCTTCCGGCGTGCGGCCACGCGTTGGATGTGCTGTCAGCTACGGTGCCGCACTATAAATCGTCGCCCGCGGTATCGCCAATTGCGCGCAATATAATATCGGAGAACGTTGAATCCTTGTAGAAAGAAAAGCGGGAGGAGGAGGAGGATGAGTAAAGCGATTTCCGGTCCGATGATTTTGATCCGAGACGCGCCATGTATAGATATTTCGACTGTGCTGCACTCTCGCGGTGAATTTTCCCGATCGACCGTGAAGGGGAGGACAGACATCATTTGTTAGCTGCCACAAGATGACGATTGAGATTCTCGAGGAAGCAGAATATAAAAATCTTCATAAGTATTATTATTATTTTTTTTTTTTAGTTTAGCAAATTAACGCAATCTGGGTTTTATTTATAACCGCGCGCGCGTGGTAGTGGCTTGGAAGAGTGAAAAAGGGAGGAGGGCGTTTGGAGAAATTAGGGATGTCGGCGTGTCTGTGCCGTCTGTTCTATGACCAAATCGGTTAACAATTTGTGGCGTGTGATGCATGGACTGTGGAGTAATCAACGACGTCGGTTCGTGGAATGCAAAAGAAGAGCGTTAATCTAACGTTTCTTTTCTTCTCATTTGGTCTTCTCCGTCGGGCGAGATGAGCCTCTGGCGATGCAACCGAGCACAAAAAGAATCGCTCCCCCTGTTCGTAGGGTTGGCGGGCGTATAGGCGAGGCGCTATAGCGTGGCGGCAGTCGGCCCTCATTTTTCGCCAACTCAGCGGGATGGAAGGGACGCCGGTGGACCGACGACCGCCTGTGTAACTTCCGGACCGTCCGCCCCCTCTCTCTCCTCTTTCCGAGTGGCACATTTCTCAAACGTGGTCCGGCAGATGGGGAACAGCGCTGCTGCCCTTTCTTCATCCATTTCTGTCGGCGGGTAACTTTGTTTTTACGTGTTTCCTTCAACCGTCTTGATTCATATATATTTTTTAATTGTTTACTATAATAGATCCCGCGTTCGTATTGTATCAGGGAAACGACATGGCCGGACATTTGTATCCACTCCGATTGAAATTTGTACGCGCAAAAACTGGAGAGAGGAGGACACGAGAGCGCGCGGGGATGTTAGAAAGTCGAGCGTTCAGCGTTTGAACGCGTTCGGAGGCTGAGACAAAGGCATCTCTCTACCCACTAATCGTTCCAGTCAGAGCTGGGCTGTCTGATCTCCTCCTTTCCTCCAGTTTCCTACCCGCATAACGTTGAGCGTGTTGGCGAAGCATTCTCGAGAACGAAAACGGCGCAAAGTACGAGGGACCAGGCGAAGAAAGACGCAGACGCAGGCATGCTGTCCTTTACGCCGTTTTATTTCTCGAGTATGTCGTACCATGTCGCCCTAGGCTTCAACTGTAGTGGCGAACCATCGTGAGCTGGAGCGCAAAATGTCGGCGGGACAATACACGGCAACCGATGCGGACATGGCCTGCCGCCGCGTTTGTCCCCTCGTGGACAGGCGACGAACACGCAACAGACACGGACACCGCCGTTCGGGTTCTCCGACTCCCCGAATAGGCGGGCAAGGGGACGATGTACACGCGCGAGCGTGTAGCCCATAACGCCATGGCGTCATTCATGAACCACGTGACGTTGGAGCCTGGCGATCGTTGAGCTGCTCGTACCCTGCCAAGAAAAGTCGCACTTCAGCAGCGGAACTTTCGTCCATGCAACATCGCGTTCGAGGTTCGAAAAAAGTCGAATCTGATGGAACTCTTTAACCTCGGCAGGTTCGCGACATCTCCTCTCGTAACAGTGGGTGGGGGAGGGAGAGAGGGGGGGGGGGGCACATGACGAGGCTGTCGCCCTCCGTGTGCGACATCCGTTCTGTGTCCGCCACGAAAGGCGCGAACGCTTCCTTTCTTGTCGCCGCCTCCTCTTCTTCCTCCTCCGACATGTGTGGCCCTTATTTTCTTTGGCTCTTGCCGGGTCGCGAAGGGCGCCGGTGTCACCGTGCGGTGTCGGCAGTGGGCGTGTCCCCGCGCTTTTAAAATCCATTTCTCGGCCTTTCCTGGAAGACGCACAGACCTAGCACTTGAGAGAAGAAATAACACCCTCGAGTTGTCGGCGACCTTCAGAGCGTTTCGTTCGTTCCTCCGAAAGGGAAGAGATAAAATTTTACGAAAGAATTACGCATAAAGGACAAAACACGGACGGCAGATGTGTAGTTATTTCGTACAATTTTATCCCATACCAACGCGCTCGCCATCAGAGAAAGGAATAGATGCTTGCACCGCGCTTGCATACGCGGTCGTAAACCATTAGATTACGAAAAAAAAAGTATTCACTTTGCAGATTTGCGTAAACACGGAAAGGGCTGTTTCGAGTATCCTAAAGGCGCTCGAAATGCGTCTAATTTACAGGTTCTGTGACATAATGGTGTACTACCTGACGTCACGATGTTTCGTCATCATGTCAAGTGACTATCATGTTAAACAAACAAACAAAAAACGATGATTCTGAGTTCCTTCTTTTAGGACTTGTCGTCACCCTTCCAGCAGCTCGTTCAGACACCAACTGTTGTGAATACCATGACGTAATCATCGTGACGAAACCACCGAGGCTACGTCCTCCCGGGCTCGGACACGAAACTACCCGAGAGCCTAGCCCTACAAATGCTGCGCACTTATTGCGCGACATAGGTCTTGCTGTCCCTCGTATCTGGACAACCCACCACCTTGGGGTCGAAGCCGACGTTGATCGACTGGATCCCGATACGATCGAGAAGCCTCGAAACGGTCGTCATACATCGAGTCGAACGTGTGCAGGGCGTATTCGGTTTCTTAATACCTACGCCCTTGGCCTCTCACGACTTATCCGAAATGGACGGATGGCTACGGTTGAAACCTTCTAATTGGGGGCGGCTTACGCCACCTGGCCAAAACTTTTAATTTCAAAAATTCATTAATGCCCAATAAAAAAAATTTCACAGTAAGGTTAAGCTTTTTAAGTTTGTTGCTAAATTCAGAATAATAGATGTGATAAAAAAAAAAATCTCATATCGCAGCTTAGACGATCATTCAGTGTCGACACTCACTCGATCGCTCCACCTAGGAGGCGGAACGCGAACTTCATGTAGGTGCGCGGCATTGTAACATTTTTTTTCTCTCTTCTGCTTGCATTGCACGCTCAATTGGGTGACACGAAAGGGAAGTTACGTCGCGCATACGCGAACGAGCGAGGCGGAATCCCAGTCTATGTGCGCGTGTGTGTGAGAGTTTCGCGCAAGACCTCGAACGCAGCTTCGCATTGTCGTTTGGATGACTGCGTCTCGTCCTTTTTTTTTTTTTTACTTTAGCTTTTGCGTGGTTTTGTTGTGCTTTATGTCGCGTGTCTTCTGTACATAGTCGTTCGCGTGCGTGCCGTTGCGCGGTTTGTACGTCTTGTAAACTTGTGTCGATTTTTTTTTGTCGAGTTGTTGTGGTATTTGTGTTTTGGAGTGGTAGTCATTTGGTTGTTTGATCGATTGACTCTGAGGTTTTTTTTCTTCTTTCGATGTTTGTTGCTTTTCCTCAGCGGCGCTGGGGCGTGGCGGAGCCTGTTTGGTCGGAAATATCTGTGTCGCGTTCGTGAGCGTCAAACCGCGCCAAACGCGGCCTTCATTTTTATTATTGTTTTATATTCTGGCGAGGGTAACCGAGGGAGAGGGTATAGCGAGGGTCGAGGACGGTGTAGACCTAATAGGGGGTCAAAAAAAGCAAGAAAGAGAGCCGTGAGAAGTTTAGCAGCGGCGCAAGGTTCATTAACGGCCAGAAAATGAGTTTTGGGAAGCAGACCCCCACGTGCGCCCCCTCAGCTCTCCTTCTGATCGGCCCACCTCCTGAAAACACGCGCTCAAAGGTCGGGTGCCAATCTATTTTCCTCGGTTTTTCTGTGCATTACCTTTTCTGTGCTTCTCCGTCAAACGTGTTGTACGACGGTTTGTCTCACGGTGCCAAATGCCCTTTCGCGTGAATTAGGTGCTCATTCGATTTCATTTACGAAATATTTCTATCTCTTCCTTTCTGAAGTTCCCAGATGAAGCACAGAATTGTTTACACGGCAAACCCTTATTAAGTATAAAGAAAAACATAGCCCATACAATTTATATTTCATATTACCATAAAAAAAAACATGACATATTTTATACAATTTTCGCGGTGAAGAACGCATATGTTAATTTGATGTTTGGCCATCTGTATTATACGTTGTTTGTCAGATGGCACATAAATGACATTCTTTACTTCCACTTACCTTTAATACTTCTTCTATCAGCGATATTTTAATTTAACGGATGTGGCCCGCGCACAGCAGCAGACAATGTTTTTGTTTTCATGTATATATTACGCGTATAAGATATGAGGTGCGTCATCAATGACTTATAATTGTAAATTCAACTAATAAATCTGCGTAATTATCTGAATTTTTTTCTCTCGATGTGTCATTCATATATGAAATATAATTCGTAAAAATGCACGTTTTTTTTTTTTTTTGCAGGTAGATTTGTAAAATTTTATGCAAATATTGATGTCGCAGAGGCCCGTATTGAGGCTCTTAGCCCCCTTCAAACCACACCTTCTCTGCCATTATTGCCCCTTCCGTAAAACCCACACAAAAAGTCAAATTTTTTTGTTCCCCGGTTCACAAGCGCCGCGCCAGTTTCCGTTAAAAAATTGATATCTAAAGTTATTTCTCTCTCTCTTTCTTGCGTTTTTACCGCTGGATTGCGTTGTTCTGCATCACTCCCTCCGAGTTTGCAAATGGCTCGCTGGCGCCTCTACGCGACGTAAATCTCGAGTGTCAGAAGCAAGTCAGCGGCGAGAGAGAGTCGCAACGTGTAGGGGCTGATGCTCCTGCCAGGGGGAGCGCAGGGGCGTCCAATTTCGAGATAGGCATCATGTGCGCGCGCGCGGTGCTTCCATACGCTACGGAGTATATTAGTCCGCGCGCATTTTGAGGAAGCAGACGACATAAAATAATGGTCCGGTACGCGCCAGAGGCGCGCTGCAGGTACCAGCCATCCCTCCTCCGGGAGGTGATGGCGCCGCTGCATGAAAATGCCCTCGGCCCGCCAGTATGCCCCACGGAACATGTTTTTTTTCGTGTTTTTTTTAATGTTTGGGCGCAATTAAAAACACCAGTGTGTGGCTTGAAGGCATTGGCGAGCCCCAAGATCATTCGCCCCGATACAGCGCCGTGATGGATCCCGATTTTAATGAAGCTCGCTTCTTGGTACTGTAAGAGGATGGTGATGACGATGATTCGAAGGGGCGGTTCAGAAGACCGCCTGGCTAGCCCGACCGTTTTGTTTTTCCCCTTTCTTTGTTTGTTGTCGAGTTGTTTTGTTGCGTGTATGTTAGTGGAAGAGAGCAGGAGGTAAAAGGGGAGGACGGAATCTCACTTTCTACCGCCCATCTGCCGAAGCCGCCGCCGCTGCCGCAATTCATTAGGCGCCATCTTGGTTGTCCAGCGATGCGCCGGACCGGGCCCGGCCCCGCCCACCTCTCCTTCCTTTCCTGGGGCCCTCCCTGTTAAACGCGGCTTTTTAACGCGGCCCAAAACGGCCGGCTTTTAGAACAAAACGAAATGGTGAGAGGAGGACGAGAAATTAGGCCGAAGAAACTCCTTTGGAAGAGCAGTAACAGGGCAGCGTTCGTGTGGATTGGGAAGAAACAAGAGAAGCGCGTTTCTTCTTTTTTTTCTTCTCTTCGTTTATTATTCCGGGAAAAAAGCTTCATTTATATCCTGCGAGAGGAAACGGGGAGAGGGATGGGGCTATTGAAGTTGGCTTGTAAACCTGCCCCCCCCCCCCTCCTCTCAAGAAAAAAAAAACTAGCTCAAGTCGCGTCTTCCGATCTGACCTGGCTAGTCTCGACTTGGCTGGTGAAGCTGATGAGCACGGAGAACGCGTTAGGCGATGGTGGCGCCGCCTCCTTTGAACGTAGCGGCGGCGGCGGCCTCGGCACTGCTTCCCTTGGCCGCCGTATCCTGTCTGGCACCTCGGTGTTATAACGTTACAACTGATCATTTGTAACGTGTCTTCCCTGGGAAAGAGGGTCAGAGACGAAGGGGCCGGAGAGGAGGATGCCGAATAAGTAAATAAATAAACCTCGAAAGAGAACTCTCCTCTTCTTTTTGGCCAGTTTTCTTGCTTTTTGGGCTCTTCGCCGTTCATAAAGCGCTGCTGCTTTGCCGAGGAGCGTCTCCTCTCGAAGCGGCTGGAGGTTTTTCGTTCGCTATTTGGGCCACGTTTTTGTCGCGCTCGTTGTAGTGAACGCTTTTTTTCCCCCTCTTTTTTGTTTGTTTAATCTTTGGATAATCTTGGCTACCTCTCACAATCCGCCCATTAATTTTTTTTAAAGAAACGTGTGAAATAGTGTCATCTATTTCGTTTTTCCCAGTTTAGATTGACCGTGTTTTTCTGGACAAGCTGCAGGACAAACTCACTGAAATATGGTACTCTCCTCGCACCGCTTGTTGTTGCTGCTCGTTGCACAAATCGCGGAGATCTTTCCCCGTACTTTGTCTCCCTGTCCCTATTTGCGCGGCCAGTTTTTTTCCTTCTCTTTTCCATGGTATAAAGTGATTGTAGACACCTGCATGCGGACAGTATTTTGCGTCTTTGACCGACTTCATCTATTATCATACTTTTTGTCGGAATTTTCTCTAAATTTTCAATGCTGTTCATACCTTTTTTTTTTTTTGCATTTGGGACGTTGGTTTTGGAATCATTTGGTTAATTTTACGTTCGTCCGCTTTTTACTCGGATGTCGTCTTTTGTTTTCGAATGTCACTTTCCCGAACGACGAGCCTGAGTATTTCCCAGGTGTAAGCATATCTTCTTTTTTTTTTCCTCTAAAAAAGAGAGAAAAAAAAAAGTCGCGACATGCCTGGCTCTATAAGTGCTGTTACGATCCCGTCAACAACAAGCCGTAATGGCGACATGAGCGATGAATTTGTCGGCGGCGGCGACGCCGTCTTCAAAGCGGACAGGCTCCAGGCTCTCGGTGACGTCTAGTTTATTCCGAGTCACTCGGAATAAAGTCACGGCGGCGCTCTTTTTATAGTAGCGGCGTTCGGAGACGGGACCAGAACCCGTGGGTGACTTACTAAACCGGGCACTCGGGTGTCGGGCTTCGGTCGCGCCTCTCGCGAGCAGACGAAAACAGTCTTGGCAGACGACGCGCCCTCCTCTCCCCGCGGGCGGCGTCAGAGCGCCATTGTACGAATCACCATCATCCTGCTATGGGTAGCAGGTGGCAAATTTGTACGCTTGTGGCGGGGACAAAGCTCGATTCACCTGGCGAGAAAAATAAATACTATATTCAACGGCCAAACAAAGAATGGATCATGGCGCAATAAAACGAGCCGGAAAAATCAACGCCTGCACATAGAAAGCTTCGGCTTTAATGGAATGTGAATCTAGGTGCATTTTATGGGGTGAAGTTTTGAGGTGAAAAGTGAGACGAACAAAGTTGCCAGAGTCAACGGCGGACGTGTTTGCAGACGACATGGTTGGCGAGGGTTGTAACTTTGGCGGCGCCATCTCTCGGTAAGCGCAGCGAGTGGACGATACACTCTTTCGTTCCCGAAGACAATTTTTTTCCCGTCTTGTGTGTTTCCGGGAGGTTTATGCCCAAAGCGGAGTCTTCATGACGGAATAATCGCACGAGACGTCAAACTCTCGTTGAAGTTGCTGATAACGCGCCCTAGGTGGCGCGCCGCTCCTGCTCCAGTCGTGACGTCACAGGAGTCGCGGATCAAGTCCTGCCGCCGGCGGTTCTTTACCGGCTGATTATTATTCCGACTCGCGCAATTACTATAAGCTGCAACCCTGTTTTGGGACCTTGCTTGGTTTTTGGGGGTACACGGGTGGACTGACCGCTCGCTTATGCTCGACGCTTTTTTTTTCTGTTTTTTTTGTGGGTGTTTTTTTTTTTCGGTGGGACGTTGATCTTGTAAGACGACGTTGTTTTAGTCTCGTCCCCCAGAGGGCGTGGCGGCGACAAACTCCACACGCCCAGCGCACCTGTTTTGCGTGCCCTTACTGATTTGCATATTCATGGATGTGTGGGGTGCTCAGCGGGTAACAGGAGAGTAATGCCGCCACTGCCTCCGCTGTGGCGAAACGGCGAGGGGCGGGAAGTATTCGTCTTTTTCAATGAACTTTGATCGAGATCTCTTAACGCGCCCCAACCAGAAAACAAAGCGCACGCTAAATTGGTCCGGCGCTTTTGCGACGACACGAAAATTGATGAAGTTCGTTCGCTCCCCCGGATTCAACATAAATTCAAACTTGACCAAACATATGTTTTTGCTTTATTAGATTTAATGCCATTGCGTGGCAACCATATGGGTCACCGGCATTATATCCTGGTGAATTTAGGGAGTATTATATAAAATTTTGTTCACCGCAGTTCACGGTCGATTCCGTGCCCGTCTTTTGGACGTGCGACCGATTGTTGTGCGGTGTGTTGTCTCGCGCGCTATCGCGTGGCTTCATTGTCCGGTCAGTCTTGACGGCCCGATATTTGGTTCCGAACGCATGAGAGCTCTTTTGTTGAAGTCCTTAGCCGGAAATACGAGATTTATCATTTATGGCAACGCCAACCGGTGTATGTTTTGTTGTTTTAGGCTTCAGTTGCTCTGGCAACGGTTTCAAGCACAGTGTGAGACCGTTGCGTCTTATATGCATTTTAAGCATAAGGCCCTCACGACGTAGTGCTGACCACGGGATCAAGAAGGTAGTAAGAGTTGTGTAGGTTGTGAGACTCAGTTGCGGATTCCCCCTCGGGGGAGGGGGGGGGATTCCGAGTCACGAGATCCAAGAAGTCAAAAGATCCAATCTTTGACCTCTTGACTCGTTGGATTTCTTGGCTCGTTGGAACTCCTGACTCGGTGGACCACTTGACTCGATGGATCTATTGACTCGTAACCCTTCAAGATCAGAAACGGTCGTGTGGCCCAGAAACACTCTGAGGATAACCGGACCATCTCGCTATCTTTGTGTGCTCATTTGTTGACGTTTCGTCGATAAGGCCCTCAACAAACTTGGCTTTTGTTCCTTCGATCTTGTCGTCTGCGGCGTCCTTACGCGCCGAGCGTCGTGTATTAAAAGAATCTCGTCGGGATGGTCTTCCTCGATCATCGCAATCGATAAAAAAATAAAAAGGCTTGGCTCGCTTGAAACCGGCCCTTCATTTCGGGACTGTCGATGTCTCCGGGGACGCAGACGAATTGAGTCAGTGGCGCCGACGCCATGAACGTTCTTTTGTTTGTTTCGCGTGTTTCCAATTTAACGATTCCGACGTGACGCGGGCCCCGGAGCCGCGCGCGAAGACGGATCGACAGCGCACCTTGGCGGTCAAGCACGCAACCGAGTCCACAACGAACGCAATAAAAAAAGAAAAGCTGCGGTAAATTAAACACAAAGATGGTGGAATTCGCGAGGATCCGCCAACAGCGAAGGAAGCCAGCAAGCCAGCGAGGCAGCAGTGCCCCCGTCGTCTTCTGCCGCGTCTTCCAGGGGGGAGAGGGTCGTCTGCTTGGCGCCTCCGAAAAAATACCGTAGAATCTCCCGCTGGGAGGGACCCGAGAGGACGAGGCGTACTATTTTGCTTTCGTCTGCTTCTTTTGGGTTGCTCGACTCTGCGCTTCGTTGATTGGCCAAACGAGGTCACGTGCCGAGCGCACGTGACCCCCTCCCTTCTTTGTGGCGAGGAGAAATCTCACAGTCATGTTCTGGCTCTCTTTCTGGCGTTACTCGCGTACAAGCTGTACAAGGCGTCGTGAAGGAAGAAGTAAAACAAATCAAGAAAAAAAGATTGAAAAAAGAAATGCTGAGGGGACGTAAATCATTCTCGAACGAAACGTTTGAAGATTTTCTTTTTGTCTCTTTCTGCTTTTTACTATTTTTTATTTATTTCTACGTGTTTGCGCGTCAACGTGCGTTTGGAAGGTTCTTTCTCCTCTTGTGAGGAGATGCGTTAATGAATTTGTGGGGCAATTAAGAAGAAACGAAGTAAAAAGTGTGAATGTAGCAACAGAAAATAAGAGGAGGTTGCTAAAGCCGAACAGCTTGCGCGATTATTTCGGCATTACCGAGAAAGTTTGGAGCTTGCAAACGGGGCGGATGCTTGCTGATCACAGTTTGACCCGTCCCGTGGGTCTCCTGACGACTTTTATGGCGGTTTGGAGGGTCAGAGATGAGACAGTGCGATCCCTATCACAGATAAGGAGCGTTTGTAGGCTGTAGTTTTACTGCGTGGAGCGTCGTCTTGCGGGCGTTGTGATTTCCAAGCAACATCGAAATCAAACTTAGGTCAAACGAATTTGCCCGTTTTCTTATAAGCACGCAAACGGCAAACGAAACACACACAACACACAAAGGCAAAAACGTCACCGGCGGGATCAGTGATTTATATACGTTGTCGCAAACGTGCTGGGCGTCTTTATGGAACTTGTTCGCCTCCGCGAAGGGAAATAAATTTTACCAATTTGGCATTTCGAGCCTAAACGGGCCGTTTTTTGTTGCTGGTGCTGCGGCGGAGCAAATAAACAAAAATAACGACGACTGGCAGTCGTGGACACAGAATTGCTGTCAGTCTGCTCCTCCAGTTGATTGGTCGACAAAGGAGCACGATCAGCCCCGTCAAGTGAAGTACTTTTCCGTTTCCTACACAAACCACACGAAAGAAAGAAAGATAGAGAGAGAGAGAGAGAGAGAGAGAAGGGGGAGGGGCGATGCAGCATGTACAAACGCTAGTTTCCTAATTTCTGCCCCCGTCTGCACCCGGGGAACTGGTGCACTTCCGCCCGTGCTGCGGGACCGCAGTGCCCGTGTTATGTGCATCCGTGCGTATGTGTATGTGTGTATTTGCGTGTGCGCCACTGCTTTTGGGGCTCGAAATATCTCTCGAGCGAGGGGACAGACACTGGAAAAAGGAGAGGGGGGGGGGGGGGGGGGGGGGGGACTCGCTTGTCTTTTGTGTTAGCGTCTTCGACGCCTGGGCAGGCACATGTGTGGGTGTGTGCGGGGTGGCGGTTCGGAGACGGTTTAGCCAGACGAACCAGAACAACTCGGGGTTTTCTTGGTTTTGTGTGCGCGTGTTTTTGTGTATATCTTCAGCTCCTCCAGGTTTGCGTCGGCGTTGACTGCATCTTGTCGGGCTGTGCGAGCGACAATACAAGGCGGGATTTTTTGTTCTCTCTCTTTATTTTAACTATGAAGCACGCGTTGTTGTTTTTGTAAGCACGCGGCGCGTGTTTCCGGTAAAAAGATTTTTTTTTTACGTTTTGTTTTGTTTCGTTGTTTTCTGGGATCGTGATTCTTCTTCCTCTTAGTGTTGCTATTTAGAGATGGATACACAAGGCTGACTATCCATTTTAAAAGGTCGATCTGCAAGTAACGTGGGTTAGCGCAAGAGCCTTAGCAAATGTCAACAAATAACAAAGATGAGAGGATTCGTATCGCTTATTTAATCACTCTTGTAGAGGTATGGGTCATTCTCCCGACAATTAAACATTAATGTGACCGTCAATTAAATTTCAAACGCCTTCCTCCCATCATTTCTAATATATAGCTTGTATAGCATAGCATCGAGGTGTCTTAAAAACAAATATTTGCAAGTTCTCATAATTAAAACTACTTTAGAAAAAAAAATTGAGTTTAGATTGCGCCCTCTGTGTAATTTCGGCCTTTGTTTTGTATCTGCTAACTACCACATAAGTTTCAAGTACGCGAACTTTTGTTTCAGCGAAGTAATCTTTTATAAGTTTAATTTAGAAAGTCGTGCACCCACGTCAGCTTCAATTTATGATACGGTCTTAGCGTCCAATGTTGCTGAAGTATTTATATGTTTACGAATTTTAGAAAGAAACAAGTGTGACCGATCTGTATGTCAGTGGTATAACGAACGATATACAAATTTAATAAAAAAACTTCTGCCAACCATATTTAGTTTGTGAGTATGCAGATTGACACGTTTTCAGGAAAGTCTTACAGCGAGAGCTATTCACCCTGGGCCAAAACCTAAAGAGTTGTTAGCTTATGAATAAATGCGTATCCTTTTGATGTGTCAGTGGTGTAACGGAGCTTTTATGTGCTATTTTTTCATAATATATTGATGAGTAATAACTCCCAGTGACAAAACTGACATAGGTTCCTGTGGTGTTAAAAATACTAAATTCGAACTGAATTAATACACTGGTATAACGGTCATTCGTATAATGGTCGTATATAACGGTACGCGGAAAAGATACTGAGCTGTTCATGAAAAAGTGGGCATGCTCCCAAATAAATAATGTTTTGCTTTAAAATCAGTATAAATAATTCTCAAACAGACCAGGTGGCGCATTTCAAGAAGCTTTTTCAAAAGGAGCAGCCCCGCAAGAATATTTTCTAATCTAGACACAACATTTGAGTCTACGTTTTATGTATGTTATTGCAAGTAATGATATTGGAAAATTAAAACAAAATACATTCTGATAAGCAGAAAAAATAAAGCAGTAAAATAGCTATCACTCATTTTATCTTTAATCCGTTTTACAATATTTGTGGTTATCGATATAAATAAACACCCGGGAGCTCGGCTGTGTTTTCTATGAAAATAGCAAACGAATTACCTATTGATCAACATAAGTTAGTAAACTAAAGTTAATGTCGCTAAATTAAGTTTTCATGAACCTGAATGTTTAATTTACAGGAGAATGACCCGTATGCCTACGACGCCTGCGAGTTTCGTTTATATCCGGAACGATTGGATGGATGAATTCTAAAATCTGATCACGTTCAGAACTAGGTTCATGATCACCTTCACCATCTAAAAGAACCACGTGATATCATACCTGGATTCCCGATGATTCACCAGGAGCCTGAAACTGTCTCTTTGAACCTTCCTTTTGTTTTTACCTAATAACCATCAGCTCGATATCGACCAGGAAGATTTTTTGATGGTTGATCAGAAAGTTCAGGTCTGCCCTGATGAATAGCAGGACGTTGTGGTGGGCTTTTCGGACGTTAGGTTTATGTTCGATCGCCTAGATGAACTAAACATCGTACGAGCATTGCACTGAGGTTAGCAGTACTTTTTATTATTTATTTTTACCATATGGCGGCTCTCCTGGGTGTCGGCTGTGCTTATGAGACGGTACATGTTGTCCTTTGCTGGCAGCTTATCGGGAGGTTTCGTAGCGTATCTCTGGCGTCGAGAGCGGCCGCAAAGGTCAAACAACGGACGCTCTCTCCTCGGTATCTCGGTTCGCCCCGTCGTCCGAATGCCCCAATCATGCGAGCCGGAGGTCGTCGATTCGAGAAGGAAGAAATCAACGAGCCGGTTCCCGCGCGTTAACAACGAGCTTTCGCTGGAGACGGTGTCGCAGTGACGCCAGCCCCGCTGCAATCGCGCTTCTTTTTGCTTGTGTACCGATACATTTGGCGCTAAGAGAATTTTCGCGCGCGCGCACACACACAGACACACGCTCGCGCTATCTCTCGATGGTTCTTGAGGAGAAGGTCGCGGGGCGGTTTCTCGCCTCTTGCGCAACATTCCTAACGTCCTCGCAGAAACTAAACAACCTCTTTTCTATTTTTTTATTATTTTTATTTAGAGGATATCTTAGATTGTACAGTGACCGTTTTCGCTTTCGTAAAGCTGCGTCTTCGCAAAGTTGGCTTCGTATTTCTTTTTTCTTTTTTTTTAACTTTCGTTTATTACGATGTAGTTGTATGAAATGTTGAGTCGTGAATGTACGTGATGAGGGCTGTTTGGTGCCTGGGTGCATACAAAACGCTGAAACAAGACCAACATGTAGAGAGCAACTGCGGTTAGCTGAGCTTTCACGAAGAACCAGTGGCGTCCCCGGAAAAGGGGTGGGGTAGGGGGGGGGGCTTATAACGTACCCCCCCCCCCCCCCGGAAAAAAAAAAATGTTACGCCACTGCTGGGGAACAGATGTGTTTTGCGCCGGACCAAATGTTCGACTGGCGGAATCCAATGTCCCATTCTAGGATTTATTGGACGCAAAACGCCAGTGGTTAGAGCCAGGTGGCGGCGCGTGTCTGCCTGCCCTTGAGAAATGGCGACGCTGTGGTTCCCGCTGTAGATGAGAAGTGTAGCCAATGACACAAACCGGCATGATGTGTTACAGAAAGCCCAGATATGCATGTTGAACACACTTCCCCTCTATAGCATGGCAAGTCCACAACCCTTCGTTTTGTGGTTGAGCGGAGAACATATGACAGCCACTGCTACGCCTCAGAGCAACGACGCTTGAGCCATCGGATGGATGGATGGATGGATGGATGCTAATGGCTGTACCCTTTATAATGTGGTAGCTTGCGCCACCTAGCGTAGAAAGTAAAAGTATTATTCCTCCCCTCGGATGGATCGATGGATAATTCAGATAAAGTCTGAAGGTTTATCTGAAATGGCGGGAAACGGTTTTTCGTTGTCAAAACTGTTGCAAAGAGTCCGCGACTGAGCTAAACGATATCGCCTGAGCTTCCTGACGCCGTGTCTGTAGCTCAGAAAGTCGCCTTTCCAAATTGTACCGCTCTGCACACCAAGATGGCGGCGGCGCCCACGAGAAAATTGGGGATGGAGTGCCGATACGCTTATTAGACAAGTAGATCGTTCCGATACCTGCGATACCCCCGATAACGATGCGATGCATGCGCAAAGGCGGCGCCGGGGTGTCAGATAAGGTTATCGGAGTCATCGGAACGATCTGCTAAAACTCTTATTTAGTGAGGATTACGTCTCGTTTCTACGGCGGCGCATATATGACACACATCCGATGGCGTCGGTTTTCCTCGTTTTCGTTCGCCCCGCCGACACCGAAACGGCTGTGGACCGCAAATTGCGTGGTATATCCGTTCCCCAAAGACCACATAGAAGCGCAGCCATTCCCGCCAGCGATCACGCAGGGGCTTCGTATTAGCCATGCGTGACTGAGCGTGAGCCACTTCGCGTGCGTGCGCTCGATGCTGATGACGCGTCGCCGAGCTCCGCAGATCCCTGCTACAGCCGCGTGTTCTCATAACAGCGGTTGTTTGAAGAGAAAAAAAACCGTTTTTTTCTTTTTTTTTTAATTGGGAATATAAGCCATGCATCAACCGTGTGCTCAGCCTCCGCTCAAATACAGCTCTTGCGGTCCGGACCAGGTGCCGAAGTTTCGGAACCACTCTTGATCTAATTCAAGTTAGTCTTTTAAATCAGATAAGGAACATTTATTAAATGAAATAAGGAAAAATAATCTAATTTAGGTAGTGTGCGAATATTCGAAATTTCGAATAATATACTATTCGATATTCGCTTCGAGATGAACTGCGATGTTCGCGTATATCTCGAAGTGTTAATCGCGGCGGGTTAGCCCCGATGAGCACGCTTCCAACTGAGCACGAGTGCGCTGCGGAGAAGCAGCACAAGCAGAAGCGAGCTCCGCAGTGGTTGCTTCCTCTCAATGCACGGGTGCTCGGTAAGTAGCGCACTCAACGGGGTAACCCGCCGCGATCAACACTCAGAAAAGTTTGAACATAAAAGCGCACTCTGAAAGCGGGGTGGTGCACGCGCGCACCTGATGTATTTATAAAGAAACTAAAACTTTGTGAATGTTGGTATCTCCATTGCAGTAAAAGCGTTCAAAATTATACTATGGCGTTAGGTAAGAGTAAATGTTAGGCGGTGGATACTTTGACAACCTGCGTTCATTATTCATGATTCTTTCCTTTTCTTCAAGTTTGATGTTGAAAAAATAACATTTGCATATTATCAAGATCCGTATAGGGTTAATTTTATGTCAAATCTGTCGTTTACTTGCCATCCCAAGCCATCAAGCTTTCTGAGGCCACAATCCATAAATATAGTTCTATTAAAATTAGCTTATAAATGGACAAAGGGGATGTTGGGAACAACTTTCACAAGTTCAGCTAGGCTTTCATTTAAGCGTGTAGTGAAAGGCTTGGAGAAACTATTCGGTATTCTATTCGAAAATATTCGGCCGAATCCACTATTTGCTTCGAATTCGCTTCGAACTCAAAATCCACTAAATTTACATAAGGAATAGAACTTCGCATAGACTTCCCTGTTGGGCCGCTGCTGCAGAATGTATGTGAGTAAATCATCTTGTTATTAGAGTTTTTGGTGAACTGCACGCTTTTCTTGTCTTTCAAACGGTCGGTGAGATTTCACCAGTGCGCACGCGCAGAAGAGCCGTGCGCGTCGTAACGGTTCCTTTGCAGGCGGTGGGGCACCGTTCGCAAAGGAGTCCTTGAAGTTCGTGCATGCGCACTGCCGGCATCTCAGTGATCGCAGATCATCATCATCATCACCGTCCGCAAAAACGCTTTCTTTCACTCGTCCGGAAGCTTCCGTCTGGTTGAAGCAGGGGGAGGGCGGGAAGCTTGGAGGCACCATTTGTTGTTTTTCCCGCGGATGATGATTCGGTGGTCGGGGCTCGGCTCGTTTTGAATCGTTTGCTCGCTCGTAGTGCACTTACGAAGAAGGGCGTTCGGGAGGTACGCGAGCGTGGCCCCCCTCTGCCGACATGATTCACGTTTTGAGAAGGAGGGGACGGCAAAAATGACGACGGCCCGATCACGCTGAATGACGACCTCACGCGCGAGGCGGGAGTGCGTGCGTGCGCGCGCGCTTTGCGGAACGCAGTTATTTCCAGACTCAAGCCACGCGTCCGTTGTTGATTTTTTTTTTTGTTGTTCACGCGTGTTATGGGTTTAGGTATTTTCGCGCGCGTCTCTCACACTTGGTCTCTTTCCCTATTTTTTTCTTTCTTTCTCTTAACCAAATGCAGGAGGGGAAGGAAGGGAGACTTGTTTCGATTCGTGTCAGCTGCTTGTTTAACGCGGAGAAACACCATGAACGCGATGGCGTCTTCATTTTAACCGTGGAAGCCTTTCTGTTTGTTTTAGACACACGCACTCGATCGCGCTGTCGCACTCTCGCTTTTTACA
This sequence comes from Ixodes ricinus, assembly GCA_037355805.1. Lineage (NCBI taxonomy): Eukaryota > Metazoa > Arthropoda > Arachnida > Ixodida > Ixodidae > Ixodes > Ixodes ricinus. Next base: position 125,507 of record JAZHYW010059454.1, on the reverse strand, counting down.
CGATTTTGAAACAGAGTTACAGCCCCCTGAGGATTTATGTTGGCATTGTGGAATGAAGGTGGGATAATCAAGAATAGAAATCAGACAGGCCAAGCTGGCTTACCTTTACATGGCCTCCCAGATTGACAGAAGCACGGCCACTTGATTCTGCTTGGCCGTAGAATCTCGGAGACCTTGACCGTGAGGGTGGCGCCACCATCAGTTTTTCAGTTGCTCATTGAAATTAATACAAAGTGCACAATATTTCAAAAAGTGAATTGGTCATTGAGTGTTTGATTAGTCAGTTTTTATAAATATGGGCCTCGTGCAAACTTCTTTTCCCAATACGTCCTTAGATTGCGACCTTGTACACATACTAGCTTTGAGGACATTGGCTTTTGCCAAAGTTATTTTTTTTAAATTCAGTATAAGGGGTTTGGCGTAGGATCAGACGTGCTGCTTCATGCGACGTGGACTAGGTATCTAGCTGATCTTAACTATGACGAATCATAATATACTGTGGGTATTAATTTCATCACCGGTTGAGCGGTTGTTTCTTTTGTTAAAGCAAGCTTGTTTTTTTTTTTTTCGTTTTCTGCAGAGACCTAAGCCACAACAACCTTTCCAACCTGGATGCCATTGGAGTGCAGCAGGTTCCATCTCTCAGGCAGCTGTGAGTGCCTTGTTTTTTTGTTTGTTTTGTAGCAGTTGCCATTTATTCATCATTCTTCCACCAGAGAGGCTTGTGTCTTAATGCCCGTGCTCGGACCCTTTCAGAAAAATATCGCACAATCATCTGATCGAAATTCCTGACCTGGGCAACCTTCAGCACCTTGGAGAGCTTCATCTGTAAGTCAACAGCAAGATTTTCCTAAGGCTAGCAAGTGAGAGACGTTAGTGTATTGCTTCATAGAAATATATAATTTTGAACCAAATAGGTTGCTATCTAAATATTTAAACACAAATGTCTGTGTCATTGCCCTTTTTATTTATTGCAGTCACACAATTGAGATCTTGCACATTGCTGTGAAGTAGCAAAGGGTGTCAGGAGGCTACCAAGTTTTTTGTTTTCCTCACAATGATTCAGCCAATCAACAATCTCCACTGCTAGCTTCTGCAGAGCAAACTTCCATTCTTTTTTTTTTTTTCTTTGCTCGTTTAGGGCCCACAATGAGATCCAGAGCCTGGGGCAGAACCTGCTCAAGTACCCGAGTCTGAGGAGTCTCGACCTAAGCTTCAACAAGATCACCGTCATCCCCATGGGCGTCTTCTACCAACAGCTCCAGGCTGCTTCAACTGTGAGTTGTCGGGAAATGGTCAACATCTGGGGATTTACCAAGGGTGAAAGCCGAAATTGTTTACAATTATTTCTGAAGCACTGTAGAAAGTCTGGCTTTTTATGTTTTGTTGCAGAACAAGACACTGAATTCTGCTTCACTAAGGTGAACCCTTAGAAAGAGCTTCTCTAAAGTGTCTCAGTTATAGTCAGCATTGCTTACAAACAAGACCGGCACATCTGCTTTCTTGTGAAGCATCTGGAGAGCAAGCGGATCACTGTAAACCGAAGAAAGAAACTGGGGAATTGCAAAGTTCAGAAGATGTTCGTTTTCATAAATGTGATACGTGCTGTATTGGGCACCTGTAAAGAGTTATTGCTGGTGCTGCAGAGTAGGGGGCATAGTTGTTTTATGGGAATATTAGTTCCGACACACTCCTTGTCTCGTCACTCGCTGGGCATCTCCCGCTGGGCTGCCAACCTGAGGGAAATTTCCCAGATTAAGGTAATATTCAGTTCTATGTGGGAAATAGGGAAATCTTGCTAGTTTGAGGGAAATTTTGGGCACTGTATATATCTAGAATTTTATAGGTCAACTATGTTTTTCTTTCCCCTCGAGATAATATAGAATTTTAGTGGCTTTGGCTATATTTGGGTTACTCCCTTCAGCCGTTTGGTGGTTTGTCGTGTGACCATCTGGCAAAACTGAGGAGCACTCGAACAACCTTTTTCGGCAAAATCAGTTTTCATTGCCCCCGTGAAAACTATAAAGGGACCAGCCAAGTCGAAGCTTCTGAGAGTGTTGCTGTGCCTTCTTGAAAAGAAGCTTGAGTACAAGAAGAAATACTGCGATGTCTGGAAATGCAGACTAGCGTGTCCAGGATGCGGACTTACCATGACTAATAACATTTCGTGAAATGCCGTGCACGAAATGGTACTTACTGTGTGTTTGAGTTTGAAAAATCTCACTTGTGTTACACCTTTTTTTTTTTTGACTATTATAAAAGCGTTAATGTAGTTATAAAGCAGTACAATGTTCTAATGGCATGCTTGACATATAATTGAAGATAGGGTTTCATTTGTCAATTGGAATCTCCTGGTAACACTTCCCTTCGCCAAATTTACTTTGGCCACAGTTTTGGTCCGATAAACTTATTTTTGTGAGGCGTATGCGAAGCGTAGAGGCTATATAATATATATTTTATCATAGAAATGGAAGTGATATAGAAAACATTGAATATTTAGTATTTTATAATTATTTGGGCGATGGAAATTTCGGCAGAAATAGAGAAATTTCAGGCGTCCGCTAAAGAAATTTTGACTTTCCGTGTTGGCACCCCAGCATCTGGGGCTAGTTTGTAAACTATGCCGGAATTACGTTTCGGAGAATACGGTAGAATCTTTTCTGGTTCTTCTTCAATGGAGTATAGTTTAGTTTTGGTAATCCATGTTTGTTTTGTGTGTGCTGTTGTGCAGGTCTCTAAACTCTAACAAGGTGTCGAGCATAGAAAAGGGTTCCCTGGACAACCTGACGAGCTTGGAAACATTGAGGCTCAACAAGAACCACCTTGTTACCATTCCCAAGGACCTGTTTCTCAAACTGCAGGCCCTCAAGCAGCTGTGAGTTCATTTGTCCTCTGAAACATTTGTCACATCAGTAGCTCACAATAGCTTCAAAACTTGGATGTAAATGTGTCAAAACAAGATAGCATGACTGAGACATACGAATGAAGGTGTATTTTACACATAAGTACAAATTTTGACTGCGTTTTTGAAGTTTTGCTTTACTTCAAACAATCGGGGTTCTTTTCGAAGGAACCATAGTCAGTTCGAATATGGGAGATGGCAAAATAGAATTCAGTGCTTGCGGATAATATTAGGTCAGTATTCATAACTGACACCTAATTGTTGCGACCACCTCTATCTGTTTTTGCCCTCAGAGAACTGAACAAAACCGAATCCGAGCGATTGAGGGCCTCAGTTTCAAGGGTCTGGAGTCGTTGGAGTCCCTGAGTCTCCGCAGGAACAGCATCAGTCACCTGTCCGACGGGGCCTTCTACTACCTCGGCAAGATCCAGAACCTGTGAGTGGCCCATGTTGCACCTGCAAGACATTGGATCACACGCTCCCAGAGAACTCTGAAATAGACTGTTGCATGATTTTCTCTGTGCAGAAACCTCGACTTCAACAACATCACAGTTGTGACCAAGGGCTGGTTGTATGGCCTCTCTGCCTTAAAGTTGTTGTAAGTTTTTTTTTTTTGCCTCCCGTTTTTGTTTGCCTTCCATATTTCGTCCCTGTCGGGTAATAGTAATTGAGATAATAATCGGTTTCTTTACAGGGGAAGAATGAATTAATTCTGTTACTGAAGCGTGTGCTGTCCCTGATAACTTTGCTTTATTTTGTTCCTCTAGGAACCTGACCGGCAACAGCATCACTGAAGTGGGCATGGACGGTTGGGAGTACTGCCGGAAGTTGACACACTTGTGAGTATGACTTCCTCCCATTCTGGGGGTCGGTTTGCTTTTATGGGAGTGCAGTTTATGTCTCCTCATGAGGGTGATCATGGGAAACACCTCTTGAAACTGCTTTGAGAGAGATCGTCGACTGACGGTCGCACTTTCTGACGTTTCAGGGACTTGACTTTTAACAAGCTGCAGGCCATCACCACCAGCACTTTTGCCAAGGCAGAGTCCCTGCGTTTCCTCTATCTTGGCCACAACATGGTCTCCTACATAGAGGAAGGTGCCTTCAAACACCTGAATCACCTCAAGACCCTGTGAGTATATCTCCTTTTATGTGTGTCTGATCCCTGACTTTTGGGAGAGCTGAGACATGAGAGTTAAAGGAAAACTATCAGATTATTGCTGGGAGTGGTTGTGAGTTTGTCAGCAGCAATCAAACACTACTTCTCTAGTGTGGTTGAACTGTTACTAATACTATGGTCAGCTAAGTTAATATCAGTATTTTGGTTTTGTTTCATAACCATCAGTGTAAAGTGAGGATGATTTTTGTCTGACCCAGGAAGGTCTACAGCTCACAAAACATTTGTTTGCTGGCAGTATCTGCTGCATCAACTTTTATGACCTAATCTCATTGGATGTACTTTTGAAAAGGGATTACATGTTAGTAGTAACTGGAAGTTTTGTAGACGGTAGTTTCTAAAAATTATTCACTCTCTTCATGAGGGAGGAAAAAGAGAAAAGCTGTCAAGCTAACAGAGATATACCTATTTCTTAACTCTACTTCTGCTGAAGTTTAGGTGGTGTTTATATATTCGTTTGAATTCTATCTGAGATTACTCCCTTTCAACTCAACTTCACCTGCACACTTGTCCAGGCACCTGGACCACAATGAGATCTCGTGGACCATGGAGGACACCAACGGCCCTTTCCTGGGCCTGAGCAGCCTGGTGCAGCTGACGCTGTCGGACAACTCCATCAAGTCTCTGACGCCGAGGGCCTTCGCGGGCCTCGGGAGGCTGCAGTCCCTGGACCTCTCCGGCAACCCCGTGGCCACCATCCACCAGAGCACCTTCGCACCACTCCGCAGGAGGCTTACGAACCTGTGAGTAGTCACCCTCAAACTGTTGACTCTTTTCTGCTCAAAGATTTTAGAAAAATCCTAGTTTTTCATGCTGGCTACTTGCAGTCCTTGCAATGTTTCAATTAAAGATCCCTATGCTGCAATGTTGTGTTGCTGAGCTTGATTGAAAACGTTGGAACCTAATAGTGCTGTGCCACTTGTGGGTCCCCCTGATTGCAATAAGGCTGTATCGCATTGACTTGCACCATTACGTTGTAGGGGCTGGCCACGACAAAGCATTATTCGATTTGCGTTGCTTAATTTCCAAGTAGTTGGGTCAATAAATTGCCTCAAAAGTTTTGACCAGTTAATGAAAACATGAATGCAACATTGTAGGCCTCGCCATGTTAAAACAAATTACCATATTTTCCAGGCTATAGTCCGCACCCGGTGTATAGGTAGTCTGCAGATTTGGGGTAAAAAATAAAAGTTTTTGTTTAGATAGTTTGCACCCGGTGCATAGTCTGCACCTGGTGCTTAGTTGAGTTGACACGAAAATCTTTTCATACATGGCACACCTAGACAAATGTCTGCTTTCTTAGCTCACAAAGAAGCTTGTCGTGAATGAACAATCATGAAAAACAACATTCTGTATACACAAACTCAGCTTTGTTACATCACGGTGTGGTGGTGGCGCGTCAGGCGCACCTCCGTTCTGGGGCTATGGGTGAAGTCACCACTGCGAGACGTGCATTCCTGCATTGTTTTTGAAGGAACCAGACAAAAACCTGCCTTCTGATCAAAACGTTGCGACTAGGAACGTACCAAAAGAATAGGGAAAGGTTTGAAGGTCAGTTTTCATGTGTTTTCTGCCTGCTCGGTTCGTCCGAGAATGTGGATAGGGGCCATGAAAAGGAAAAAAAGATGCCGTCGGACCATGATTGCTTGTGCAGGAAGCACTTTGGGTTGAATTCACGGATACTTATGGTCGTCAGATTTATTTTCTTTGTTCCAACATGAACGCGGGAAAACTGCAAAGTTGTACGGACCACACGCGGACTACGTTCAGTGCAGCTGAGCTCTGCTTTAGCTGGCCTTTTTTTTGTTTCACTGATTGGAAAAGCTGCTGAAAAAGACGGGGACCATAGACAAGTTGAGTCTGCACCTTGTCTTGTTCAACTTGCCCATAGTTTCTGTCTTTTTCGGTGCTTTTTACAATTGGCGATATGAACCAACTAGCGCAATTATCCACACCACTGCCTTTTGTTTCACTTCCTGAGCCACTCATATTTCCTCCACAGCTTACAATGGTTCCCTGGTCATTTAAGGATCCAGCATATAAGCTGATGAATACGCAATAATTTATTTTTTGCTGCTGGCTCACCGACCATTTAAGAATCCAGATAATAAATTGATAAATGAGCTGTCATTCTTTTGTTCTGCTGCACGCTTTCTGACCTTTTGTTCCTTCCTCCCTGCCCGTGCGGCCCTGCAGTAAGCTGGACAGTGGGAGCCTGCTGTGCGACTGCAACCTGCGCTGGCTGCCTGCCTGGATTGTGAGCATGGGCTTTCAGGGGAAAGTGCAGGTGCGCTGCGGTCATCCGCTGCCCCTCCAGGGGCGCCTGGTGCTCGACGTCGGCTCGGAGAACTTCACCTGTGGTGCGTGGAGGTCTTCGCTGCTTTGCGACTTGCCACCGCTTTTCTGCATTAAGAAAATGAAAGAGAGGAAGACGATGTAGACAACATGAGCTATTAGGGAGTTCTAGTAGGTTGTTGTGATGACTCTGATAACGATACCAGATACTCCGGCGACGCCTCTGCAGATGCATTGTGTCGTTATCGGAGGTGTTGGAACAATGTACTAAAGCCCTAACGTCCCCTATGTCCCTCCTTTAGTTTCATAATTTAGTCACCTATGCGCTTAACCATCCAAATTCCTTTTCGGCTTTTGCAAGGAGTCTCGTGAGAGATTGAGGCTGGAAGAGAGAGAAGGATGATGGTTGGTGATTGCCAGTGCGCGTGGATAGGCTGCAAAGCGGCAAACTGCATAGCAAAAATTGGCTGCATGTTTGGTCATTCTGCCAAATGCGTTTAAATGCAGTAGCTTTGCACTAAATTTTCTGGGTCACCAAGAGAGGTGATGCGCACTTTCCTGTTCCTTCTACTCCTCCTTGTTCTGCACCCTCTTTCTACATACACCACCTGTTTCTGCTCCTCTCTTTCATGCTCTTTCCACCCCTCTTCACTCTGCGCGCTTTCTCACACCACCTGCTTCTGCTCCTCCCATCCTGCACGCTGGGTCCGTAGCTCAGTCAGAAGCGCACTCGGCTTCCATGCCGGTGACCGGAGTTCGATCCCTGACACCGATTGCCGTTTTTCTAAAGATTGTTTAGCGGTTACGGATAAACCGACCTACACATTTCATACTTACCCGGCTCCTGAGGCTGGTTAGCCCTATAAAGCTACCGCTTTAATATTTTTGTGAATTAAGTTGTCACATTTGGATGTGCTTCCTGATTTAGTTGCATTACTCTGGAGGCAACTTTTTGTGGCAGCTGAGTAGATGGGCGTCCAGTGCAATGAATTTAAAAGGGCAGCTGCGGTCGAAAACGAAACCACAATAAAGGGCTGGTATCACATTAGAGGCACGAGATATGATCATAGCCGTAATGATACGTCAAAGTGAAGCTGCATATTTTACTAAAACCGATTTTAAACATGCGACAAGCTGCTCTTTAGTGGGTGGCAAGCGGGTTTGCTTCTAGTCAAGGAACACTGGCGCAGCACTCGCGCGACGTCACATTGTGGTGGAGCTCGGTTGATTCTGCATGTTGTACCGCATACCACAGCACCATGGTGACGTCGCATCGCGACCCATACGGCTAATGATCAGTGTCGCCACCCCTCCACCAGTCGGTTTTGCCATAGACACCCAAAACCAAAATTTGAGCCGTGATATTTTTAAAATTGCACACAATACTGGAAAAAAAATAATAATAATATTTTGCAGTGCAGGAGCACCACTTGAGCTGAAAGGAGTCGTAATCCCAAGTTAAAAAATATTCACCGGAGTTGCCCTTTAAGTGCATTCAAGTAATTAACCTCGTTTCTGTCACATGGCTTGACATCAGAGGCCGGCAGGTACAAGGCACTGGGGGAACGGGGCATTGCATTCTCTGGAGTCAAAATGAATGCTTGCAAGTGCTGAGCTATAGGATTTCGGAGAAGTCATACTTCTCAAGAAATGTAGGCCCACTTTATCTGCCCAGTGTTTGGAAGGCTACAGAGGCCTCAAAGAGGGCAGGCTGCAGAAGAAATATAGACAGATATGGGTTTTCAAGCCGACGTTTCCAGAATGATACTAAAGGGCCCCTTCCGAAATTTCCCTCTTTTAGTGATTGTTTGGTGAAACAAGAAATGCAATCTGCCTATCCTGCAAATGTTTGTGTGCCATAAGCATATGTTCACAATTACAACCACACGCCCGTGGCTTCATCTGCGTGGCCAGACAAAGATCAGTCATGTCGAGTGCACAGGCAATAATGTTTTCACTCGTTCTTTGGGTGCAGCAGTAGTTGGAGCACCTGAAGGGATTAGCTTTTTTATATTTTTGGTTGTCTTTTTTGCGTAACAGACGACTTCCCCAAGCCCCAGATCCTGGAGAGTCCAGAGACGCAGATTGCGCTCAAGGGACAAAACATCACCCTTGTCTGCAGGGCGGCCACAGCGAGCAGCTCTACACTGGAGTTTCAGTGGAGGAAAGAGCAGAAAGTGAGTTTATGTTCCTTGTTGTTCTGTCTTTGAATGGGACAATCTTTTTCAAAGGCACCGAGTTTATTGAGCTATAAACTCGATGCCTTTGAGAAAAAGAAATTGTCCCGACTTCTTCGATTGAAGTTTTCTGAGAAAGAATGGTTTTCAACTGTTGTTATAGGACGAGCATTTGCACCATGTTCCCAGCTTTTATATGTGCTAAGGTAGGAATGCCTTGTTTGGACATTAGTGTGCCTCATAAAGTGTGAGTGTGAAGTTCTTAGAAAAAGCTGTTGATTTTAGAAAGGGCATTCAGAGATTTGTAAGGGCCTAAGCAGGTAGAATTCTTTCTCGGCGATGACGTTTTGTACCCCATTTCCTCATTACCTAGAAAAAATGACAGGCACTATGTCTCCGACTCGTTTAAGCTTGTCTGTCTTAATCTGTTTCGTAAGCCTGTGAATAGCAAGAGCTAGTTATATTTGTGCCTTGTATTTTGTAGTCTTATATGTTTTTCTGAGCCTTTCAAGTACATGCTATTACCCATGATTTATGCTAAGTGTATGATAGTGTCACGGATGGAGGTCTAATTTAAAGGTGCCCTGCAACAACTTTTGACTAGTTTTTGAGTTGCACCGAACCTGAGCGCGACTGATCGTAGTAACTTAATGAAACTTTTCTTTTCTCAAATTTCGCTTTATTTTAAAAGTTATAGGCAAATTAGAATTACAAAAACAAGCAAAAAATAACCTGCTTCATGACGTCGTAGGTCCTGGCTTGAGTGGCCGTGAACTAGAGGAGGGGTAGTGAGCCACTCGAGCGCTCACGGCTGCCGCACTCCGTGTCGACGGCTCGAGAGGCGCCACTAAAGCATGTGTTGGATAGGCTGTATGCAGCGGGCGGCCAGGGCGGCTCGCATTGCATTTGCTGCGCGATTAAAGACTATTTCGGCATAACACTTCATTGGCCACAAACAACAGCAAACACGGGGTAAATATCAGTTCAGAACGGGAGCCACTTCGCGCTGCCATACCGCCAAATGGCCAAATCGCCAGCAGGGCCCGCGCCGAAGGCCTTCGGAACGCTCGGAGCCGGTCGGATCTTCGAGCCGGTATACGACCGCAGCGCCGCCGCGTACATCCGGGACCTTTCCGGCAGTCGTCGGCGCCTGATCCCACTACTCCTTTCTAGTATGCGCCGCCTTTTCCACCGCTTGGTGGCGGGTATGTTGACGGGTCATTTCTTGTTTCCGTACTTTATAAACTGCATTTGTTCCTTTTCTGATCTAAAATACTGAACAAAAACTACTTTCATACATAATTGAAACGGTTCCCGACACTTATATTTTGTATCTCGACTAAAAAAAAAGCTCTTAGCGGCTCTGACCAGTAGTAAGGCCAGGACCTAAGACGTCACATATCGCGCGCTTTCGGCAACGCGGGTCGCCCTCGTAGGTGGAGGAGGTTTCCGCGTCGTCCGGTTAAAATATGACGCACTGATATTTAGTTACTCTCTCCGTGCCCGCTGGCTTGCCCGAACCCCAAGAGACGTGGAAACCGCAAAAAAGGTAGACGCTTAAATATGATTGCAGGGCCCCTTTAAGTAAACCCAATAAAAGAAACACCCCGAGATTAAACGAGAAGTTACTTAAGAATAAAGAAAAGCTCGGTTCGACCGGTGACAAGCGATAGGTCCACACCCAGTGTGAAAATCAACAGAGAGGCGACGGAATGCAGGGGTTAACATAAGAACGAGAAATTTAATTTAGGCGATAAAAAGCTGCGCACGGTGACATACGAAAACTCGACAGAACAAAACGCGAACACAGGTTACTCCAACAACATACTCATGAACCTTCGGGCAGCGGGACCACGAAGAAAAACAAAACAGCACTTAATTCCCGACACAACGTGAAACAACTCACGCTTCGGCAACAAACTGCAGCCGGAAACAAGTTTGCCGGTGCAAAGAAAACAAAGTTCCGAGGAAGGAAGTCTTGCTGCTGGAACCAAAGTCAGGGAAGTTCAACGAAGTCTGCCAAGCTCATCGATGTCTTGGGTCCGACAGACGACCGAAGGCTTGACTTGCTGGCATGGTGAACTGGTTGCTTGGCAATCCGATGCCACGCAGCATTGCACACATACACACTTCCGCATGCCACTAAGGACAAACACCGAAACACTGGGGCAACCTTTCCAAAGAATTCCGAAAACTTTGACTCACATACTGGGAGGAACCACGTCCATGGCGACCTGGTCGGCTCCGGGGCTAGACTCCTTCCTTTGTTCTAAATCTTCTTATATAACCTCTTCTATTGAAAAACATGCTGCTGGTCCTCACCTCCCAGGGACAGACGTCCACTAGAAAGCCCTGGCGAAAATTCTCCCCAGATGTTAACAGACACCATCTTTCCGCTAACCAAAAACATGTGTGAGTACATTCGCTTGTCCGAGCCTCCAACCCCAAAACAAACAAGCAAAATAAAAAGCCACATCAACGACTACAACTTCCAGATGTCGGTAGGCGGGTGAACCAAAACCATCTGCATAGAGAACAAAACAGCAAAGACGGGAGATTGGCGAAAGCACCATCTCGGCATCAGCTTCACATGCCCAGCGGTCACACTGGAAAGTCAACACAAATCCCCTACTCTCTACAATCCATCGATGAGAGGACAACCCCAAACGCACAATAATGTCCGCGGCACCGAGGAGCATCTTCCTCAAAGTGGATCCGCACTACACACGCACAGTTGTAAACGTATCCGCGTGTGGAACAGACACAACCAAAATAAACAACAAAAAGAATACTGAAATTTGTGACAAATAGACTTTTTCAAAAGTGAGTGTCCCCCAGAAGTTGCTCCCTGACCGCCATATTTTGGGCACACACTTTGAGCACGCATTGAACATGAGTGCTGTGCTAGCGTTGGTGTGTACACCGGTTCAAGAGAGCCGTGTCATTGCTCGGTATGAACTTGGATTCAGTCAAACGCTTCACGCAGGAAGCGAGCGCCCATAATATGGCGTCCGCCATTCTTGTTCGGTGCTTTTTTCTTTTAATACATCTATCGTTTTTTCGCAGTTCTCCTGAGCGGAATCAACATAATCATAAAAGACGTTTTTGTCGCCTTGGCGGCGGATTAGGTGCAGCATGTTTCAATTTATCACAAACGTGTTTGCAGCTGCTCTCGAATGTGGAGATGGAGCTTCACGCAAGTGCGGAGCCCAACGGCGTGACGGTGTACACGAGCCATCTGCACCTGCGCAACATCCAGGACAAAGACGAGGGCCGCTACTAGTGCGTCATCCGGAACCAGTTTGGTTCCGTGTACTCCAACCAGTCGCATCATCAGCGTCTATGGTGAGGCCGACCAAAATGCCTTGATGTGGCTTATAGTGGTCCTTGCACTCTGACGGTTGATGGTTTTAAGAAGCCCACTTAGCCAGTATTCAACAATTGACCAACAAGCAGTTTCTTAGCAGGACCAGACATACTTGGAGTTCTCTGTTTTCGAGTAAAAGCCAAGTTGTTGGGTTGTTCTCGATGTTTGCGCCCTGAACAAATTTAATGATAAGTTGGTTTAAAACAGCATTTTTCAAAATGTAGAAACAATCACAGTGTCTCTGGCCTGATTTTTAAAACTGTTGGGAAACTAGATGCCCAATATTGAGATTTAAAAAAAAGAGGAAGGATCCTTTCAGGAAGGATAGCTGAAGTCATTTTGTGTCTTTATGGTTGTGTGAATGATCTCTTCAGTCAATTAACAACATCTTCGTGGTCATTTGAGCGAGAGATGGAATCCCAGAAGCTGCCGAATCCTGAAATGGGCAGGGGAAATAAACTGTTCATTTTTGCTCTAAGTTTGATTTGGGAAGTAACTAGATTTTTACTCTTTAAATTTCATGAAACAGTATTAAACCCGTAAGGCATAAGGTCTTAAATATCCCTTGTAGGTATTTTTCATTCTCGCTTGTAGCTCATCGCAGAGCTTGCAGCGATAGTGGGTAGACCTCAAGACAGCTTGCTTTGAGGTCTTAATATCCTTCAATCAGAGCCAACCAGAGCTCGGCGTTCTAATGTCACCACAACCCCTGCAAAAGAAGCAGACGAAATTGCACTCCGCATAGTCACGAGTGGCGGTTGGGTGTCGTAACCCGACAAGGGATGGAGGAGCCAAAAGGAAAATTTTGGGCGCCAATGGTCGGTGCTTGCATGCTTCTTAGTGTGCCGTCTTGTGCTCCTCTGCCCATCCAGTGTTCCCGACGTTTGTAAGGACCCCCGCCAATGTCACGGTGCGTGCGGGGGCACTGCCCGCCCTGGAGTCGCGGGGCCCAGGGCCAGCCGACCCCGACGGTAGCTTGGCAGAAGGACGGGGCGACGACTTCCCTGCGGCCAGGGAGCGCCGCATGCATGTCATGCCCACGGACGACGTCTTCTTTGTTGTTGGGCTCAAGGCGGCCGACTCCGGGTCTACACGTGCACGGCGCACAACCCCGCTGGCATGGTGCGCGCCAGTGCCACCCTGACGGTGCTCGGTGAGTGCGATGGCTGTTCCTCCCTCGAGTGTTCGAGCGTCGGGAACAAGGGTCTGGGCGCCAACTACCGTAATATCCCAAGAGATAGCCCACCTAAAAGCGAGAGAAAATTGGGTGAAGATGAGGAGTAAGCTAACTTTCAATGTGTGATCGAGAAACTTTTTAAAAATTACGGAGGACGCTTAAGGCCTGTTCACACACTTGCAACCGAGTACGACCGAGTGAACATCGAAATAATAAGTTTTGTTCTTCTGTAGAAATGTACGGGCTTTTGCCGGGACCTTTGAACAGGGTCGAATTAAGTGATAAGTCGAATTAACCGAGGTTGAGTTAACGCAAGTCGGGTGTACCTGTTTATGAGAGAGACTGGTGCGGTGCACATTTATTTATGCCAGTAGCTCCGAGGTCCCAGCTCACCTCCATGCTCCCACGTTGCAGAGGCCCCGGCGTTTGTGCGTCCGATGAAGAGCAAGCAGGTGCACGCGGGGGACTCCGCACTGCTGGAGTGCATGTCCCCGGGCAGCCCCCGGCCCAAGCTGTCGTGGCTGAAGGATGGGGAGCCCCTGGTGCCCACGGAGCGGCACTTCTTTGCCGCCGACGCTCAGCTCCTAGTGATCATGGAGAGCCGGCCGTCAGACTCGGGCCAGTACGCCTGCGAGATGGCCAACACCCTGGGGGTGGAGAGGGGCCTGTCCGTGCTCAGGGTCCTCCCAGGTGACTACACCCTCTCCTGAACAGACACGGCTCCTCCCCCCACAGTATGCCCTACACAAAGTACACAGACCTAAGGTGCCCCTGCCCTGGAACCCCAACAAAAGTGTTCAACCCCCTCACCCCAGAAATGTTAAACATCTCCCTCTCCTTTCCTAGAACCCTTATAAAACTGTTACTTCCGACACAAACCTCCACAGAAACATTTAAATTCCCCATAGCAGTGTTAAACATCCCTCAAGAAATGTTTAACCCCCCCCCAGGTTAAGAGTCTGGATTAAGTCCCAGTAGCTGAACTTGCATTTGGGTTTCGCATTGCTGGTGGCAGGTCGTTAGAATTGTGGGGGAAGAAGGAATGTAACTTGGGTGTACAGTGCAATCTACTTATAACGATAAAATGTGTAAAACTTGAAATGTCAATCGTCATAACCGGTTATCGTTGTATCAGGACTAGAAACTAATGGTTTTTAGTCAAGAAGCTCTAGAAACTTATCGTTATAAGCGGTACATCATTGTATCTGGTATCGTTATAAGTGGATTGCCTTGTATATACAGTAACAATATTTAAATTGGCTCAAAATTTATCTCTGGTGAGCTCGAAAATGGGCCAGGAAAAGGGAATGATGTCGAGGCTGTTGCAGGACGTCAACGCATAGTGCAGTTTCCGTTTAAAAAGACAAGGAAAATACAAACATATTTTCACTCTACGTTAGTTTCTAGTATAAATCTGTTAGGAAAATTACGCGCATTTATTTGCCGACTCGTTCATTGCGACTGTAGTTGCTCGACTTGTGGATTAACCGCTGGCTTTGCTCTATATTGCATGAAACAGATGAGTTTATGCATAAGGCTGCACAGCAGTGTGTAATAATAAACATCTTGAGTGCCACTTAAAAATCGAAATACCATCATGCATTGTGCATCAGTGTAGTCGAAGCCTTGAAGGGATGGCACGACAGCATCAGCACCATGCCATCCCTTCTACCTTTAGCCTTTAGCTGTGTCCCCCAAGACACAGTCGTTGTCTCGAATAAAGGCTTTGTATTTATGTATAACGGTAATGAGAGTGTGCAATAACTACCTGGAGCACTGCTTAAGGGAACTCCGCCGATTTTTCGAGCTACCTAATCCAAAGGCATAATCTGAATGCGGATGGCTTCCTGATTCCGAAATGCTATCTCGTTCTCCCAGATTCACTCTAGTTAATTAAAAAAGTGATATTTTATTTGCTGCCGAAGCCGAAACTTCGTTCTCCCTAGGTTTTCCCCAGTTTTCCCCGCCGCCCAAGCGTGACGTCACGGGTGGGCAGCGAGGCGCGCGGCCGGCAATCGGGTACGCTCGCGCCCGCCTTTCTCGCATCTAACAGCGGGAAAATCTGGGCGTTCGTGCTATTTGAAGTTGATAATAATCTTTATTCGCACAAAGTATGACCTTGGCCTACGTGCTGAACTATAAGAAAGAAAAAAAAATGGCAGCAATGGGAATTTTGTTAAAACCGTTTTTGCAACTCGGTACGCTCGAGCCGCGGCTCGCTAGTTTCGTGATATCGCTAGTAAATCCGTTCTCTTTTTATTAAAAGATGGCTGGCGAAGAAAGGTCGAAGAGTCGCGCAATACATTTCTTTACAAATTGCCAAAGCACCACGGAAAATGCTCGGAATGTGGGTACAGGTGCCCCACACGCTCGTATAACCTGAAGGAACGTGCCATTTTGTTTCAGATTTTCTTTAGAAAAGTTACTGTTGCAGGCGCCAGCACGTGTAACCACTCTTATAGCATGAGTATGCTCCCTGGTGCTTAAGTAATTTAGCAAAAGATTTATAGACTATTTCTGAAAAGCGCTTCTGGTCGATGCCATTTTCAGCGTTCGTGCGTGTGGCGCGTACTTTGCTCGCCTTCCAAAGCGACGAACATGTGTGTGCTGGGCTGGGACCCAACACATGTACACTGTAATTCTCATAAATAATGAAATGTATAAAATGGAATTAACTGCATTCATGTAGATCAGATGGCAGGTTACTGGTCATGAAGATAGTGTTAAAATGACAAAAAGAGCTCCGGAACCCAAACATCAAGATGCAATGGAATGCGTATAAAATGCACAAATACACTGTTCATCGTCAAATAAAGAATATTTGCTTGAAGGTACAATAGTGCGTAAGGTACAGAAATACATAAAAACTTTTAATTAAAAATAATTAAGTTAACAAAAGTTACTAATACCCGTATTTATCTTTTTTTAACTTTTGGAGTAGAATGCAACGCGTTCGAACATCCATCCACGAGAGCACATGGGAAGGGGGCAATTCTATATAAGATATTTTTTAATTAAGTTTTGATTTAGCACAGTTTCCATCGGCTGTAAATTTGCATGCCTCCCCTCAACGACATTATTATTTTCATGGTTTTAAAAAAACTTTCCAGCCCTATATAAAAAATTTTCCGCAATAGATCATCACTTCTTCTGCAGAGAATATTGCACGCCAACCATTTGACAAACCAGGCAAAGGCTCTATCGTATATTAATGGAGCTCGACACCTGCTTCATAAACCTCTGCAATAGCAGACAGGAATAGCAGTATGTCGAAAGTCATTTCCAAATTCAGGCTTGAACTTTGTTTAGACGTTTCACTTCTCGTCTTCAACATATCGGCCGCGCGAGTGGAACTCCGAGAGTAGCCCGAGCTAGATTCAACGTCTAAAACAGACATAATGTTTATATAAAAAAAAATCATTGAACTTATTGTGAATCACAAATATGACTGTCCAAAATGTCGACTATAGTGCTATATTGTGTACTATTTTTCTCGATATTATTAGAGCTCTTCTTTGGACGGATTTCGTGGTGGTCACAGCCGGCTTGCCGCTCTTGAAACTGTTCCAGCTGCTGAACGATACTCAACTCGCAGCACGCGGCTATAAAGTATTACGAGCATAGGTGAAAATGTTTCACGTGACACTAGTTCTCTCGGCACACAGCTCGCGCAAAAGCATCTTGACGTGGCCGGCCTCCATTGCTTCCGGGGAACGCTTTTTTTTCACCCATGAAAACAAGGGTAAAAAGAAGCTTTTTCCCGGCACTGTTTCTACACTCTATCGCGGAGCACAAATTGCTACCCATATTGCAAAGGAACTTTCAACCGTGAAGCTGCGAAAAAATAATCTCGATCGCTGGCGCCCGGAAAGCCACTTCGCGGCTGCCCGAGTCGCTCGTCCGCCTGCCCACCCGTGACGTACGCGGGTAGGGAAAAGTAGGGATTTTTCATTGTTGCCAGTAGAGAGTCGCCTCCTGGAAACCTCGCGGGCCGGCGTAATTTGAAAATTCAATAACTTCACGGAAAAATTTTATTTTTATACAATATTTTAGCTATCAGTTGAGAAAGGGTTTTGATGCGGTCTGCAAATTTCCAGCCAAATCGGCTCTACCGAAAAATCGGCGGAGTTCCCTTTAAGAACGACAATTGTATTTTGTCAGCAACGCATAATTGTAATCACAGTGTGCAACAGCCTATTACATTTCACAATGCACTGCTTGTCTGACCCGTTCCTCTAATTTCTTCCTCCAGCGAAATCTCCACTGGGGCCGATCAGTTCGGACACGGACGGCATGACGACAGGCATTGTGGTAATCGTGGTGGTACTCTGCACATTGTGGGCACCTCCCTGGTCTGGGTGCTCATCATCTACAAGACGAGAAAGCGGCAGCGGAGGGACTGCGGTGGTGCTCTGCCACCTGGTTGCCACCCCCGGCCGCGAGGCCCGAGCACGAGCCCTTCCTGGCGGCAGGCGCCCACAGCGACATCGAGGCGTCTGCTCACGACCTCTGCACTGACACTGGCTCCGGTGAGTGTTGCATGCAAGGTCGATCCTTCTGGACACCTCGCACGCTCCCAGTGCATGCAGTGTCTGGACATTGAGTGCCGGAGCTGTTCAGGGGTTTCAGTTTGTCCTTACCTTCTAGATTTATTCAACGAAGATTCGGAACTTACCGTATTTGCAAAGAATATAACGTGGCCACGAATATAACTCCGCGAGGGCAGGGTTTGAAGCCCCTGCAAAGAAAGAAAAAATGATTACTTGATTATTAATTTTATAACGCGTACGTGAAGTTACCGCACTTGAGGGCATAGCAGAAGTGAAAAGGGGACGAGAATGGGGAAAATAATGTCTACTGTTTTGACTGCACTCATTGCCACTTCTCAGATCTTTCTGGCTGTCACATTTATGACTTCAGAGACATTCTTGTATTTTAGTTTATCTTACTTTGGGGTGAGCTATTTGTCCTCAAGCTATCCCTCTTGAACCTAGGTGCACCATGTCAAGTTGGTTGGTTTACTCTGACTAGGTGCACATGAAGCAGAAGCACAAAAGTACAAATGCCAGAACATTCTCGAGCAGAAACCTAAAAATGCACAGGTAGAGCAAAGAGTGCTGGAAGCCACACACGAGATACATGATCCATTCATCCATAGCTCTGACCCTTGCTAGGGTCCCTCTGCATAAACACACGTGACACACCTCATGTTTCATGATTGCGTAAACCCGGCCAGCCCTTTTGGCTTGGCTTGGCTTCGTGTCTTGCACTGCCGTGCAAGACGCCGTCGTGGTGTTTTTGCCACTTTTGCCGCTGCCTGCGTTGTACAAACATGAAAACGACGGAGAATGCTTTCAATGTTCTCTACTCCTCCCTTTACCTGGCGTGGCGCAGGAACTACCAAATTTCCTCCCCACACCCCTATTTCTTTGCACCCGATCTCCCGCATTCAGTCGGAGGGATGACTTTCTCTTGACTCGCACGCCCTGTGGCTGAGCTCAATTTCGAATAGAATGCAGCATGTTCTAGAGCATGTAATTTTTAACAAAAAACTACCTTGCGTTATATTTGTGCAAATACGGTAACAGCTGTGTGCTTTAATGTCTAAACCTTATTTTGAAATGGAGAATAGCTTACCAGAAGTTCCAGTTACCAGAAGCCATGAAGAAGCATGGAATCGGACAACCATTTTGCCGTTTCACCCATCCAGAAAATCCCTCCGATTGACGTTCCACCAAAAGAAAACCTACTGTATGAGCATGCTCGCATGTGCAGTCCTTTTGATGTCTAGACATCCAATGGGTTTCTGTTAGTGCTACAAATATTAATGTATGAAACAGAACCGTGCACTGCAGTTTGTGAACCCAAACTCAGTCAGTGGATGTTCATGAATTAATTACGAGTCTATACATAAGTAGGTTCACTTTGGAAACAATCTGGGTGGCAATTGTTGCTTTGCACGAGGAGGCCTATTAAGATTAACTTGTTTGGACGTGTCTGCAATTGGCTGGAATTCTCCAAGCAACGCCTCATGCTCGTTCTCACGTTCGACATCCTTTTCTGCCGCAGAGCGCTCTTCGAGTAAAGAGAGCGGTCATCGGAGTACAGAGGACCTCGCTTCCCTAAGTGGACAGCAGCAGTCAGGTGATTCATGCTGAGGGCCAACAGAGCATCCTACTTCATGAGAGGTGAGTGCGTGGGCCGCCCTCCAGTCTATGGTGCTTCCTTGAAATGAACTAGGGCTTCCAGATTTTGGCATTTATATTATTTTCACGGGATTTGGCATAATGCTTGTCATTTATCTTGCCTATCGGAGAAAATAATTGTTTGTTGGTGATTTGCGTGGGCACCTACTCAAGCGCAGAAAACCGTGAACATAATGTATGTAAAGAAGCAAAGGACATAGACGTGAAGGTAAATCCGTGGGCTATAGAATCGGCAATGTACTATACTCGCCTTCATTTTGAAAAAACCAAAAAAACGTTGGATTGGTTGCATGGATAATTCACGATGTAGAGTTCATCTCCCATTAAATGAGGTGACCTTCATCTCTGCCGTAGAGGTGAAATTTGGGCTTTGCAGTACAAAGGCTAGCCCGTGGTCTTTAACATGCATAGTGTGGTAACGTGTTGGTCCCGTTTCAATCTTTTCTCTTTCCAAGCTTTTACTCGGCTGCGTCACCTTTTTTTTACGTTCGAACAAAGTTAATAGACCCTTTCCGAAATTGTGAAATGATGTATAGGTGATGCGCAGCCGCCATTAGTTGGTCTCATCGCTTTCGGCGTGAAGCCCGTGATTGGTTCCAAGTTCGCGCCGAGCACTGACGCTGCACTTGCTTGGAATACGTTTCGATCCGAGTACACTCCGAATGCCGACGAAACGCTCGCGTACAATGCGTGCTCACAGTGTGTGACCAACTAATGGCAAACGCCCATAATCTATGCGACATTTCAAAATTTCAGAAAGGGTCCATTTCTTCGAAACAGACGCACCTCTGGATGTTCCTAAACGTCTTCCTTTCTTCCTTCCGTTTCCAGACCAGCGCGACGACAGCCTGAGTTCCACGAGCAGCAGCAACCAGCAGACTCCCCGACCTCCCGGGGGGTGTCGAGCTTCCGTCCCCGCACCGGCCTCTCGTCGTTGCAGACGACACCCCGCCGTCTGCTCAGGCATCCCGTCGTGCTGGTCCACGGCGCGCCGCCCCTGCAGCGGCGGCGCCTTCCCCGGTGCCGGGGTCGACGGGACCCGGCGCTGCCTCTCGGAGGGCGTCCTACTGGCCCGCGCGTCTCCGGACCGGCGGAGAGCGAGGAGAGGCTCGAGCGCGAGCAGCGAAAGCAGCGGCACCGCGGGGGCAGCAGCGACGAGCGGGACTCGGGCTTCTCCACGTTCCCCCGCAGCGTCCGCAGTTGGAGTTCCGCATCCCTACACTGCCGGTTACGGCCGAGAGGTGAGGAGCAGACGTCCGCTACGGCCACCGACGGGACAAGCTTCGGTCGTCTTGCCTCTGGCGTGCGCTCGCCACCTTCGACGTCTCTAGAGTCTCGAGCATGCACGTGCAGTCGAGGGCACGGCGAAAGGCAACGAGCGCATGCTCGGGGCCAGGCATTCGAAAGAGGTGCCCTGCCATTCTCACTTTGTCAGTAGCCATAAATTTATCGAACCAGCGACTGTCGGACTCATTGAACTCAAAGAACACCTGTCGTTCTCGACAATTCAGCTGAGGAACCCCTCCTGATTCTGGCGCCGATGCGGTAAAACTGTAAACGAACTTATGGGCCGTGTAAACCATAATGTGCTCACTGGGGAGTGTTTGGCGCATAGCTGTGCACGAATGGTTGGCTTAAACGAGCACTTTATTCAGAGGCGGGACGGTCGAGGGGAATTTGGGAGCTCACCCGTAATGGTATTCTGGGGAGCCTGCGTTTTTCTAGGAACTTAGTTTGAGAATCAACGCACTAAACAAAGCCGTGCTTAGGGAGCGACGTCCCTTTGGCCGTTTTGCCGCGCAGGATCAATATTGCCGGCTTTTGTCTATGTGCCAACAGAAAATGCAAAAAGTTGGATTTCATCCTGTTGCTTGCTAAAGCAGTCCACAAACAAAGCGATAGTGATTTTGCCAGGGTCTCCCTGGCAATATTGAAACGTTGCATTATCGTTATATCGATAACTCATAACGCCGCATTATCAGGATCCTGATTGTCATCAGCTGCACCTGCGTGTCTCCACACAAGAGTGTGGCGATGTCCGCGAGCCGCCGGCGTTAACAAATGTCATGCTGAACAAACAAACGACTGTCGTGGTGGTGTTTGACAGTGGGAGTAAAACGGTGCGGATCATCTCGTTGTGGCTCTCCGGTGACTCTAGCACTTGTGTCTCTCTATCAAAGACTGCAGACTCTGACAATCGAGTGTTGATGGCCTTCGATATACTGGGGTCAAAGCCCATGCTTCGAGTGCCGTATCCGGCATTCCAAACATTATATTAAACGCATAACCCTTCGCTTTATTTGTCAAGTACTATTCAAGTGTATTTTTGCATTGCTCCGCATCAAATTATTTTTTCTCCCTAATGCCACGAAGTGTTGTCATATTCTCGGAGTTTTGTGAATTGTTTCGGTATGCGAATACTAACGGGGAGCGTTCCTCGGCAGTCTCTTTGTGTCGGAGATCCTTCGATTAAGTTGAAAATTTAAAGGAGGTCGTAATAGGGAGATCATCTCTGATCTCCTTATTTGGGAGGCTTCGAGCGCCGGCCCTTTCTATCAGGCCGTTGCCGACAGGCTTGTTTGTGGCGAGGGTAATAAGAAATCTTCTTCAAAGCCCACCACTAAACAGAAAACCGCCTTCTCTCCCGTCTTCGGTCGCAGAAGTCGTCAACGGCAGCAGCAGCATGGCGACGGTGAGCGGTGGCGACTCTCAGCGCTCCTGCTCTCTCACGTCGGCGTCGGTCAGTCAGCAGGACGTCGGCTCCGCGCCGGCCGTCGCCGAACCGGCCACGGTCTACGGCACCCTGTCGCCAGGAAGACGACGCAAAACCCCGGTCGAGGTCGGCAGGAAGAGGTTACCTGGCCAGCCGGCCGTCGTGCCGCCGCCGAGATGGTGTAGCGACGGCACAACACCCGAGGGGGCAGAAACCGCCGCGAAAGTCGCGCGCTGACATTTTGACGTGCGTGGAAGTCTCCATGGTTTTGATGGAGCCCCTCCGGTCCGACGCGGCTTTTCTAAATCTCTCGACGCCCGAGCGACCTCCGTCGTTCGAGCCGAACGCCGCGTCTGTGCACGGGCCGGTCGTCTGCTTCCTCCGTGTAGCGCAGCCAAAGATAATCTTAAAGAGAAAACTACCCCGAGTGATACGACGGGAGCGGCGAAGTTCCGAGGTAAAGGTAGTGGCGTCGTGCGCCAACGTTTTTGTGCCATCTTGTCGGAGTTACCTGTCGTACCGTGTGTATATGTGTGTGTGTCTGTACATAGCGGTAATGTGCCTATGAGCATAGTTGCATAGTGTACATAGCGGTGCGTGAGCGGCACCTTTATTTAAAAGAAAGATGGTGTAATTGTAAAATGGTTGTTTGTGGTTGTAAAACATATCCGTGAAAAGGAGTTCCGCCAGACGCGCCGTTCTCCGCGGTTGTCGTTGTACCATAGTCATTCGCGAAGCATCGAGTCTACTGTATAGTGCCCGGCAGGGAGTGGAGACTTCATCCGAAAGCGTCTGTGGTTCGACGGAGATGGGCACCACGGTTCGATGACCTCCGCGGTGGGAGTCTAGTGGGCCGTCTTATTCTTGGAAGCATTTTGAACCGCGTCGCAAGTTTGCGACCGGTTGCGGCAACAAATACACGAGTACCTGCGCCGCTAGACCCTGCCGCGGACCTCGCCGGAACTTCAAGCGCGGTGTTCTCCTAAGAATACCTTCGAAAGTGTGTGTTAGCTCAAGCGTTCATGTTCATTCATCATTGTCATTTCTCAGTCAGTGTATATAGATGGTGTACATAGGGGTGTACATAGCTTCCTTGAGGGAAGGTCGTTTGTAATGTAACATTAGTCACTCTTGATGGCATGATGTCTTTTGTTTCTGTATTTAAAAAAAATGTTTCCATAAATAGGCAGTTTTTTTTTTTCTTTCACCACATTACTGGGTGCTCTGGTTTTAATCAATAGCATTGGCCATTGGCACAAATCACCAATGGCAAACTCTGCTGGTGGATCTGGAACAATCTGAAAGACCTCTGCACTCGCACTTCAAAGGTAGCAAACGGTAGCTCACGTTTGCATATTTGTAAGGATGCCAGGAAAAAAGCGCATCAAAAACCGCTTCAAATTCTTCTGCGGGTCTTGCCATAACCTTGCGTTTTTGAGAGGCTGTAGATTCGTGGTTGGAGATAGCATTTTGGCTATCATTTCTTTCTTCTAAAAGGCTATGAATATCGTGCCGACTGTTGTGCTACTAAATACTATCATTATTAAAGCTGTCTAGTATCTCAACTAACCTTCTAGGATCTGCGTCATTCATTAGGCAACAAGAGTTACAAATTTAATGTCTTTTACAAATTTAATGTCTTTTCGGGAGTCCAGCAATCGCAACCTACAGAAAAAAGTAAACCACAATTTGAGATAGTTTTTTTTTTATTAATATTCAACATGTCCCTTTTTAAGTCCTCTTACAATGTGTGGTACAAATCATTTCTGCCTCTGTAGCTTATGAAAGCCAGTCATGATATGTGGCCTCAGACTGAACTAGTGTACAAGATCCACTCAGGATGGAGAGGAAAATGTGTTAATTACATTTTGCCTGGGAAAGAATCGAGGAAGAAAAACATTCCTTACTGAAGGGTTTGTCACATTTCTGCATTGTCAGCTCCGACAGATACCTAGTGCCAATTGTTCTGTTCTATCAGGGTTTTTAGTTCTTTAAGTACCAAAAGAGAGGTGTGTCATGTTCAGTGTTACATATATAAATAAATATATATATATATATATATACATGCATCTTGGTACTGTAGATAAGTGTAAGTAACTGTATTTAAAAAGTTTCAGCTTTTATTTTTTTCTGAAGAATTTAGAATTATAGTGCCACTGTATTATGCCAACTGCTCGAAACAGGTTTTAAGCAGTTGATTCTGACAAAAGTGCCATATGTTTTTGCAAAAGAAAGCGTATGTTCGAAATATCGGCTGCCATACTCGAACGTAAAAATGTTATATGCACCTTGTTTGTTTTCGCATTGTTACTGGTTTTTGTAGTTTCTGAATGAGCCGAGCCAAATTTTTGGATCTGTTGGAAACTGTTTTTGATTTTTGTTCACCTTGGTTGACCTAGACACCAGATTGGGAACGGAGGCCGACGTAAAATATTTTGTTTGTTGCAATGTGCAGTGGCAATATACGGAGTTGTAATAAAACTCAGTATGCACAGTATCCTCTTTGTTCTGACTGACTTCATGCGCGACACACCACAGGACTGGCAAGTTTCGTCTTGAGGAAGTGCAAAGTGGCCACACACTGCGCTACATCCTTCGCATGCACAAAACAGAAACTTGTGCTGCTTACGCAGTATCGATAAAGGGGCCTTAATGGAAAAACATTCACCTGCAAATGGACCTTTCAAGGTATGCAACCATGTCTCAAGTATTTTTGATGCCATAAAGATTCCAAATATTGCCGCCCAAATGTGGTAAGTTCATATTTTCCTTGAAAAGGTAAGGAATGGTAGGCTTTATCTGGTAAAAGCTTGGAAGCAATTAAGACTTTCATATCTGCAAAATATTAAAAATGAATGAGCTTGATTCTTGTTGGGGGCTTGTCCGAGATATCTTTAGGTGCTATTCGATGCTGTGAAGGTACGACATACTGTGACACCACATTCTCTGATGGTGCAACGATCCTGAGGTCGGGAATGCACGAGAACGCGATACAGACTTTAATTCCTTCGCTGCTTTAACGCACTTATATGCACACATTTTCACAACACTCAAGACAAGGGAGGGCACATAGTGGCGAGATTCGTTTCACGAAAACAAACGCCGTCGTCATTTCAGTATCAAACCCCGTCATAATACAGGGACACAAGGATTGCGCCACGAACACCCACACAACTAATAAGGACGGCTAACGTGGATTGTACCGTAGCATTCGACCTCAAGGTATAAAACGCCCTCGTAAAGTAAACGAAAACTTTTTGTGTCTGTGGGTGTGGAATGATTGTATGCTACTATTTACACGACTTGATAGTAAGAACGAAGCGCAACAAAGCCCACAATAAATAACTAAAGTAGGGAAATCGGGTGCTATACCTACACAAAGGAACGCCGAACCTGATAGGTTCACAGCACCGAGACGGTAGTGCCCGTCGCTGGATTCCGAGACAGTTAATTAAATTAGCGCGAGGTCGTACGATGGACGTTGGTGGATTGTCTGCTTCATTGCAAGAGTTCTTCGTCGGTCTCGTTCTCCGCGACGGCCGACGACCTCCTGTAGGCGCTCTGGCCGTTGGCCTTCACGACACTAGCCGTGCGAGATTCGACGTCGATGGTAGCCGGCGATGAGCTCTCTTCGTCGTCTTCGTCGTCGTCCTCTTCGGTCGAGACGTCGACGAGGCACTGGCTTTCCGTCACGCGCTCGCTGTTTTGGCTCAGTCGGATGTAGCGAAAGCTCTTGGCACCTTCGCAGTTCATAATCCTCGCCCTCCTCAGAAGGTAGATGGAGACCACGAGTATGCCCAGCGCGCCCAACGTCGCGAGCGCGATGAGCAAGACATATTTCATTGTCGACGGCAGGCAGGAGTGGGTATCCGCTCACATAGCGCGCAGTTGCGGCGTTCTTTCGAAAGGCGTCACGCACGCGATCACTGATTGCGGGCCATTTGGGACGTTTCCGCCCACGCCTTCGACGAGTTTCAAGACGACAGGTTGAGGCTTTTAACCTTGCGGAACTGGATCAACGGAGCTCATCCATAACGCAATCAAACGAGAGCGAGTCTTTGGTAATTTTTGTTTTGGTTTGCGTTTACGCTTTTTACGTTGTGTCAGGGTTCGTCGACAGCTGAGCAAAACAATCGCTTCAAAGCCGAGCATATCGTTTGTGAAGAACGCTGCTTGATCCTTGAACGACGGTCAAATGAGATACAAAGCGAAAGCTACGACCTAAACTCGAAGAGTAATTTTTAATGCTTGCTGTAGACGCAATAGGGCAATAGAGCTCGATAAATCTTTTTATTTGCCCAAGAGGCAAGTTCCGCTTTTCGCAATGACGTCACGACGTAGAGAAGTCACTCAAGCGTCATCGGCATTGTGAAGCGACGACGCAAAATATAATGAAATGTTTCACAAATCTCAAATTAACAACATAATGGTCTTCGATGTGACTGGTTCATTTTATGAAGGTAACTTGAACTGTACTGCAAGTCTTGGTGGCGCATAAATTTATAAAATTTTGTGTTTAATTCACGAACTACGGCGACCTCTTTCTTATATCGCAGCGAGAGCGTGATACGGCCGGAACTACAAACAGCCAAACATAGGCAAAGTTCCTACGCGTCGGATATCTCATGGCATTGTTTTCGTCGTAGCGTCAACGATGTTGGTCTTCCACTAATCCTGTCAAAATTAACGCGTGTTTTCGCGTAGCTAAAGGTACAGCTCATTCATGCATTCGTTTCCATGTTTGCTGGACTGTGTCATGCCGCTGAAAGTCGTTCTAAAGAACTTCCTGAATCACTTTGAAACTTTGGAAGCACGCAAGAAGCTCGGGGACGACCTCTTCGAAGCCGAATTTCAGGTAAATGCCGATATTCAAAGCTGTCATTCTTTTCACCCCTGTCGACGACGAAGCCCCGTATGTCACAGAAAAGGACCAAACGCCGCGAGCGCGGCAGAACCTCGCGTAACCTTTCTCTGTGCACTTGACAACTGGGTCACTAGTCGAACACCAAAATAGCACAGTGCTCTAATTACTCGCGTTCGTTCGATGCGCTGTTTTCCGCATAAATCGAACGCTATTGAAGCCGATGCATTTCTCTATGGGTTACTCTTCAAAACACCGATTTGCGTTTTTGTGCCATAGGTAACGTTTTCTCGTTCGAAGTGACACTTGAGCGGCTCGTGGTTCCAAAACTGGTCGTGATCACGCGCTACGGTTGATGCGGTTCATCGCGGACCCAGTTACATCGGATGGAGGAGCGGGAAGGGAAGCTCGTTGCGAAATGTTCGTGCGCGGTTTTCTTGCAGAGTCTGAAAGAACTTACCGAGCGGCTGAAGCATGACCCGGAATATGCCTGCACGGAAGGTCAAAAAGAAGTCAATCGAAAAAAGAACAGATACAAGGACATTCTGCCATGTAGGTACACTTTTTGACTTCGTTCTCTAACGACCAATTAATTTTCATAGTTTAAATTTTGCAGATGAACAGACCTTAAAATCATTGCTGTTGTTTACAAGTGACTAAAAACAACTGGCTGTTAATCTTTTTTTTTTCTTATTGTTTTAAACCCAGCTTAGTAAAAAGCAACCCAAGTTTTCAATTAAAGATGAAAATAAAAATGTAACTTTGTTTGCAGACAACCTTTCAAGAGTCATTCTTTCGGAGTACCCTGGAGTTCCTGGGTCTGATTACATCAATGCCAACATGATCAAGGTACTGACTACCATAAATATTTGACTCTCCTGTCTAGCCATAATTTATCCAAAGCTGTAGTTTGCCTTTTTTTCTTTTTTATATTCATGACAATGCATTGATTCTTTGATCACATTTCCTTATGACTCACTATGAATGTCTACTTGAAGCAAAATATTTAGAGGAGAGGTACAGTCGGGGACAAAAGTCTCCAGGACACGCGAGCTGCGACTCAAACGCAGTGCTCTGCCATCTGCCGGCAGGGCGCCTGGTTTGAGATCACAGAAAAGCGCATGCGCGTCCTACTGTGCCTGCCAACCTGTGCGCTTTCCCGCTCTTCTGCGGCGCGGCGCCTAACTCGGAATCGGGCGCGTGGTACCGCCTCGGAGATAGCGCTTACTGACATGGCACCTATAAAGCAAGAAGTCACGGCAGCTCAACTGAGCGATAAGCTGAACTGGTTATAAAGCAAGGTGCGCTGACACGGCGAAATGCGGCGCAATGCCCCAGGCGGTATCTTGAGTTTCGGAATGTGTAGCAGCGCTCGTCAGCCGCCAGCGCTATCTCCGAGGCGGTACCACGCGCCCGATTCCGAGTTGGGGCTGTGCCGCATAAGAGCGGGAAAACACAAATGTTTGCAGACAGAGTAGGACGCGCATGCGCTTTTGTGTGATCTCGAAACCAGGCGACCTGCCGGCAGATGGCAGAGCAATGCGTTTCAGCCGCAGCTCGCACGTCCTGGGGACTTTTGTCCCCGACTGTACTTAGGTGAGCACGGTGTGCATATACACCAACCCAACTCTGTTACATCATGTCACGGTGGTGGCGCCTTGGGCGCACTTCCGGTCTAAAAGTGTGGGCAGAAGTCGCTATGCGGGACGGGCATTCCTGCATCTTTTTGGAAGAAACCAGTCTAAAACCTGCCTTCTCGTCAAAACGCTGCAACTGGGACTGTACCTAAAGAGCTCGAAAGGTGTGAAGATAAGTTTTCACGTTTTCCACCTGCTCGGTTTGTCCGAGAATGTGGATAGGTGCTGTGAAAAGGGAAAACCGGACACCGTCGAACCACGATTGCTTGTGCAGGAAGCACTTTGGGTTGAATTCATGGATACTTCTGGTCGTCAGATTTATTTGTCTTGTTCCAACATGAACGCAGAAACATTGTCAAGTTGTCCAAACAAGCTGCGGACCACATTCAGTGTGTCCTCACGTTCAAACTGTCAACTAATCTTTAAAATTTGTCAGCTTGTTAAAAAAACAGTGGCATGTAAACCAAACATTGTCCCGGTAATTGTAATGAAGTATGTATGGGCCTAAAAAGACTTAAGTTTGAGCGTTGTTTGGGATAAGTAGGCTTTGTGTAAACAGTAGATATAAGGAGATCAACAAGGTAGAATGGCTTAGAGCAGTAAACTGGTATCCCGTTTGTCGTATAAAGAAGACGAAGTCTGGTGGCATGTGAGACTGTGGGCCACGCGCGAGGGTCCGAGATGCGCGTGACTTGTAGATACGCTTTGGGTTCGATAAAGGACTCACGGGTGTTGGTTTGCGGCTCCGGGCTTTGACCTTTCTTTTCGCCTCGAAACACGACACCGTTCACCGGGCGAAATGACCCCCACCCCTCCCCACTGCTGCCATGTTGTACAATTTTGACCGCTAGTCACGTAACCGTACCAAATCCTGACGCTTTTACGCAAAACTGAGCTAAGATTTGTGTTGTGATCGCTGTAAAATACATGATAAAGAATTTTTCAATACCGTTAGCCCCAGAGATCAGTATCAAACACAAAATACAGCACCGCGGCTGACGGCATCTATAGTCGGTGGCAGGTCAAGAACAAAGTGGAAGCCCCTCCCACCCCTTTCCACTTCAGTGGAGCAAACGGTGGAGAGGAAGTCGCCTCCCCTCCAGCGTTCGCTCTACTAGAGTGGAAAGATGTGGGAGGAGCTTCCACTTCGTTGTTGACCTGTCACCGACTATAGCGGAGCCATTGCGAAGCTCCCCGAGTTTTTGTCGTAAAGCACATTTTGGACTTAAAACTAACGAAACATAACTTATCTTGCCGGCACTGTTATTAAAGATCAATAAGCAATTATCTGTGCACTGTAGTTTGTTAAAATCTAGACATAAAGCTATAAGGTCACATGTCTAGTGGTCAAAAATGTGCAACATGGCGGCGGCCAGGTGGGGGTTACTTTCAGCTGCCAGTTTATCGCACTAAGCCCCTCTACTTCGTTGAAGGAGATGTTGATCATTGTTACATATGGCCATCACCGACTTGTTTTCCTGATTCACTTGATCTGCTGCTTGCGATTTTCAGTACTGACGTCGAGCATTGCAGCTACCATTTCCGCTTTTGCAGCTCGACTGAAAATAGTGAGCAGTCTCATCATGTAAATCAGGCTTTAGCAGCCATTCTGCAGCGTTCAGGCGGAATGAATCATTGCATGTCAGATTCTTTCCACAAAGTTTCGCTGTGTAACGAACCTTGTAATTCCGCTCAGACCACTAAAGGAGTAAGACATTGCTAGGAAGACTTAAAATCAACAATTTTATTTATTTATTTATTTGATACGTGCCCACAAACAGCATGACACCTTCAGCGTGGTGCACAAAAGGAAACGAAGCAAAGAAGGTATGCGAAAATATGTAAAAAAGCGAAGAGGAAAGGGAATGCTTAAAAGAGCATGGGGACTCACACCTACGCCAACAAAATCACATTCCAATAGTTTGAATGTGTAAAAGAGCACGGGGACTCACACCTATGTCGACAACATCACGTTCCAATAGTTAGTTGATGCCAAACGCGGTGCTTCTCGCCCACACACCATCGCACATGCGCTGCGTTGGTAGCGTGCTGCTAGGGGCACTCTGGTTTGTAAACATGATCAAGTTGGTGTATATAAGTAGATAAGTTGGAGAACTTACAGATGTTGCAAGTGATTAAGAATTGCCATATCAGAACAGCACGCGCAAAGCCTCCGAACAGGTTTTAGATGCGGAGCATCTCTTGCTCGGGTCTATGTCCCGCGGCGTCATAGTCCGCACTCACACTACGCATGCGCAACTCTCCTCCTTCCCTCTCTCTAACAGCTGCGCGTTACTCCCTCCACTCTCTCTCTACCAGCTGCGTGCACTTCGCGTGCGTTCGCTTCTACTCACACCGCGCACGCATGCGCAACTCTCCTCCTCTAGTCTCCTCTCCTTCAAGTGTGAATATAAACAGCGGT
Source organism: Ixodes ricinus (assembly GCA_037355805.1). Classification (NCBI taxonomy): domain Eukaryota; kingdom Metazoa; phylum Arthropoda; class Arachnida; order Ixodida; family Ixodidae; genus Ixodes; species Ixodes ricinus. The sequence goes on along the minus strand of JAZHYW010059454.1, from coordinate 94,573 downwards.
AGTGCGCTGCGCGCGTTCCCCCGGAGGAGTAAAAGGAGGATAGTTTTGGGCACGCGGGTCGCAGCGCCACGCCAGGGGTTTCCAGTGGGGTGGGCTTTCCCGCAACTGTGCGGCTGTCGTCTGCTAGCGTTTCTCGGCCGCTCGCGTCCGCTGCAGCCCAAATCCGGCCGGCCAAAAGAAATCAGTCAAGAAGGGAATAAATTAATTACGATCCGCGATGCTCCGCATCACCCCATGGTTCCCCTCGGGAAGATGGTGTAATTTTTTGTCCTAGGTGAAATCCTTGATTGTCAATAAAAAACATGAAAAAAAAAAGACAGCATTTTTACGTGGTGAATGATGTTTATTGGGGCGAAGCTCTGGTGGTGCTGATGATACTGATTTTATTGTTCATAGGTAGTGCTGATGGTGCTGATTTTTTTTTATTGCTCATAGGTAGTGCTGAGTTCCGGGTTGCGTTTTGACTTCATTACTGCTTTATGGTCGGTGAAATGCAGAGCCAGTGGTTCTTCTAGCGAATCAGCTTGGATCCGCTAGAAGCCGTGGGAACGCATCTCCATCGCTTAAAGGGCAACTCCGACGAAAACTCAAAATGAAATAAATTACTGGTATCGCTTTAGTGACACAAAATACGACCCCAGCCAAAATATTACGTCCGTGGGACGCCGCGTTCTCAACTAATGCCGATAATAAAAATGCGAACCGCCGCGAGCCGCTGCTCCTTAGCGGGCAGCCAGCGGGTTGCCGATCGCTAAAGCAACATTGGGCCGCGACGTCAGTATTGTTTTCTTTTTTCCTCCGGTCTGGGCGTTGCGCGGAGTGCGCTTCTTTGAGCCGCTACCACCGCTACTTCGGCTTGTGATTGGCGTGTTTAGCCGTTGCTTTTATCTGTAGCCCGTGTAGCTTCGGTATAGCCTTTTGTTTATTTGCTTGTGAGGACTCCAAGACTCGTTTTTTGCGAGCAACTCGGTGCACCCAAGACTGCCCAGCTGTTCCTCGAAAAATGACGAGTGCAACTTGTAGCGAACCCACTGCGCAACCCGGAAGTGCTTTTTCACAAGTTTCCAACGGACCGGAAATTGATGAAGGAGTGGGTGAACGCTGTTCGACGATTAGACTTTGGACTTCGACTTTTATGCGCCCGAGGAAAAAAAGAACGAAAAAACAGATGTGTACAGCCCAGCACACGTGTGTGCGGGCGCCGCAGCCCGCGCCGGAGAGCCTCAAAAGCTTAGTGTCTGGGACTGACCCGCAGCGCGAAAGCGAGAGGGTCCCCAGTACTACGTCACTGGCAGCGCAGCGTAGAGCAACGCTGCTCCGTCCACAGAGCCCCAGTGAAAATTTAGGCCTAGCGACGAGTACAGAAGACCGCACACACGGCGACAGCCACCGAGTACGGCACCGAACAAGTTCACTCGTTTTCCAGTCGCTAGCTTTTGGATACACAAGCGACGAGTACGGCATAGCGCACGCACAGCGGTGGCCGCCGAGTACGGCACCGTACGAGTTCACGGGTTTTCCAGTAGCTAGCTTTTGGGTATACACCTTTTCTACATGGGCGCCGCCATCTTTAATTCTGGAACTTCCGGTATGCGTGAAAACATCGCTTTCTTCTTGCCTCGACAGTAGAACGTGTAAACATTTTAATTGCAACCGTCAGTCGTTCTTGTTATGACCCTTCTATACTTTTTTTACTTGTTCAAGGTTGTAATCTCTTGCTTTATTTTCTTTTTTTTTTTCCGGAACGCATATTGGATATGGGGACAACGTGGCTGGGTGCGAGGCTGAACGAAAAAAGTGTATATGCACTAACTCTTGCTACATATGCTGGATAACAACCACGTATACAGAATTAAATCAAAATCAGCTTACCTCCTATCTTTAGACGGCTTGTGCAACAGAGGTAGGTGCCGCTCGGCCTGCGTACTCGTTGAACGAGAACGAACCTGACGTCATGTTCACATAGCCGCTGATTTCCAGTGTGGCCGGGGCCTCGAGCGGCTAGTTTTGGTTTTGTTGGCCGCGCCCCAAACAAAACTTTGAGGCGTCGATATCTTTAAAACTACGCAGAATAGTGAGAAAAAATTACACCTTGCAATTCAGGGACGTTGACTGCACTAAAAACAGTCATAATCCCAAAATCGAAAGTATGGACCAGAGTTTCCCTTTAAGTCAATGGTCCATGTCAGAAAGAGAATGTGTGGTATGGAACGTGGTTATATACGCATTTGAGTATTTGACCGCAGGGCCCTCTCGTCTATAAACATTGAGCCAATGCATGCAAAGTTTAATGTGATTATATACGCATTTGACCGCAGCGCCGTCTCCTGTATAGACGTTGAGCGGCTACATGCAACGTTTCTTCCATGACATCCCCAGCTCTTGAGTTACGGTACTACCACATCTCGTGGCCGAGTGGTTAAGGCGAAGGACTAGAAATCCATTGGTGTCTCCCCGCACAAATTCGAATTCTGTCGACTGCGCAAACATTTTTTCTTTTTTTAAGAAGACAGATGGGATGGCAATCGATGTAAGCACGGATACCGGACGGACGGACAAGGCTAGACCCCAAGGAGCTTCGCCCCTAAAAAACCAAACCTCGTTACTGAATTGATAACTAATGGTTTTTACCTTTTGCAATGTGTGGGTTCAACTCCTTTTTGTCGTGCGTCTTTGTCCCACCCTGAACGACGGGAATTGCCTGCAGGGCGCCAGTGGCTCGAGGGCGTACATTGCGTCCCAGGGGCCGCTGCCGACCACGGTCATGGACTTCTGGAGGATGATTTGGGAGTGCGAGGTTCAGGTCATCATCATGGCCTGCAACGAGAAGGAGTCCGGGAAGGTTGGTATACGGTCGGAACGTTTCGGCGCTGCGTCTCCTCGCAGCCCATGCTGGCTTTCGGGACGTGCTGACGTGGCGTGGTTCGTTTTCGGGCAAAACCAAATTCAATGCAGTAACGGTAATCTGAGCAGGTTTATTAGGAGTCGGATTGTACCCAATTTCCTCCTGAAGACTGGAGGGTAATGGTCTTTCTGAATCTTTTCTCTTTTCTTTTTTTCGGATGTCTCCATATATATGTATTACAAAAAATAGGAGTAGAATAATAATAAAACAAAAGATAAGAAAAAAATTCGGGGAACAATTGGATTTTCACTACCGAGACGACCGGTTGTAACCTTTTCGGGCTCGAAGTAATTGCTTTTCTGTTGCGAAATGGAGCTTTTTCGGCAGTCAAATAACCTTTTTTTTTTTTTTTTTTTGGTGCGTAAACTAGAGTACAACTTGAATCCCGCATTGGGTTTAAAAAGTGGGAGTCTTCAGTTCCTGTGTAACCCCTGAATTCTGCAAAGTGTAGCACCCTGAAACAAACTTGCTTACATCTCGACCTTCTGTTGAATGTTGCACTCTCTTTCTCTTCCTTCGACCCTTTCAGTACAAGTGCGAAAGATACTGGCCCAGCGAAGGAGACAAGAAACAGTACGGGAATATCACAGTAGAGTTGGTGAGTCGCCCTTTTACCGCCCGAATAGGTCATAAAAAGATACTGACCCCCCCCCCCTCCTCCCCCCCAATTTTTTTAAAATTTTCTTGCTAGGCGATTTAACATTTTTTCAGAAGATTGCCCAATCATATTTTGCTGCAGCGTCACATATATTTTTAGTAAGTAAAAAAAATGCAACTTCTTGAAACCGAAACTGGACTGGGGAGGAAAAATAAATATAAAGGAGGAGAGCGTTGCCAAAAACCACATAACTGTGCAACTTTTTTTTTTTCAATTAACGTATTTGCAGTTTTTTAGAAGCTACAGAAAATGGGTATCATATTTCTTTTTCTATTTTTAATATTGAGCACGTGCCTTCGATGACCCACGACTTTCATTACATTTGGTGGTTGTGTCTAAACCATATAAAATGGCACGTGAGCACAGAGAAGAGAGTGAATGTGATTCAAACCGGCCAGTTCTCGATCGGCGGTTTTCGGACGGAAAGAAAGCAAATTTCGAGCAGCAAATCGTTATGTGGGTAGTTGGGCTCTTATATGTCATGTACAAATAAAAACCTTGTCGGGAATAAATACCCTGTCAGAGTTAACAGACATTCTTGTATGCAGCAGTCGGAAATTGCATGTGACAAAGAAGGGGTACTTTGTTTGATTCTGAGAAAATCGGGGCCTTTGAGACCTGGCCTTTTGCATGAACGGTGTTTAAACTAAGCGTAATACTGTTAAACTCCTATAGTTGGTGACAGGTGGTGACAGAAGTAGATAGTTGATAGGTAGTTGGTGACAGAGCGAGCACTGGAGAGGAGTTTGCCTCCTCTCCAGTGTTTGTTCTGCTAAATTGGAAAAAGGTGGGAGGAGTTTCCCCAGAATTCTTAACCTGTCACCAACTATACATAGCTTGCACTGACGTCACTTGGTCAGACATAATGGGGGTAAGGGCACATAAAAGGGTAGCTTCCGCTGTGCTAACAAAGTGGTTTTGGCCACCAGAACCACCTGACGTCGCATACAAACCATGTATAATGTTTGCGAGCCCCTCATCTTCGCGAATTTCGCGACTTTGAAAATCTGCGAACTTTAGAGGGCACGAGTAACTCTATTGCCTAGAGAGGCGTATTTCAGCCTTTAGAATTTTTGAAACGTAATGGTGGCGAATACAACCTACCCTGCTGCCCAGTTTGCGAAAATCGGGGCCGCAAAAGTCGAGGGTTTTACGGTATTAAGAGAGATTGCCCCGTGACTGGTAGCTGATGTTTCGCTTTATGGGTCCTCTTAGTCAAATGTCTGCTTCCGTTCCTTATAAAGCACCGGGATAAACATTTATAAAAAAAAGTCGGCTGTTATTAGAAGTATGGTGCTAGGAATGCATCTTGGACTGTTGGGTTTGCCGCATTCTCATCTGTGGTCCCTTAACTTCCGTTTGGTGGCGTCGTAAGAGTGCCATGCTCTTGCCTGCCGCAGTCTCGGCTACGTCGCGGCGGCAGAGGTAGATGCAACAGGTACCCATTCTGCTTTAGGTCTCTCTCCAGTTCGGCAGTTCACGGCATCTAGGGCAGCCAGGAGTTGGGATGCCGTGGTAGCTGCGACACTTGCATTCGGTCGCCTTTTCTGTGGGGACTTTACGACCAACCACCAGGATTGCGACATGCTGTCAGCTTGTCTGAGCCAATGCTGTCGCTTGTCTGACAGCATTGGCTCCTGCAACGTCATTTGTAGCCTCTTCTGAGACCACTTTCGACGCGTGGGCGGCATACAGTCCCATCTCGCTGATACGGACACCCCGCCATAGAGACATTTCCGGAGACAAGCCGGGTTCACACGTGCATTTCTGCCCTATTATTGCGAGCTACTTGCATTACGGGTGATTTTATGGGGGAACAGAGGCGTTCGTGTCGATGAGTCGCAACTGTGGGACAGTGGAAACGCCGGTCGAAAATGCGTCCGAGGCTCGGTCGAGGTTGCTCACCTGGCGGGGGCACGTTGTGGCGCAGGTGAAGTGGAAGCAGGTGTGCCCCGACTTCCTGCTGCGCACCCTGAAGGCCCGGTGCGGCAGCGAGGAGCGCACCCTGTGCCAGTTCCACTACTGGTCGTGGCCGGACCACGGGGTGCCCACGTCCGTCGGACCCATCGTGGACCTGGTCCGGCTGGTGCGGGACTGCCAGGCGTCCGAGGCCCTTCCCGTCCTGGTCCACTGCAGGTGAGCTCCGCGCCCTGAGGCAGCCTTTCTCGGACGCAAAGAGAAGGCTGCGAGCGTTGCATGTCACGGTGCAGTGCGTGCGAAGAAGGCGGCCACAAACTCTCCGGCGCAAACCGGTTGATCGGGTTGAGACTGACGCACTTTTATGGTTTGCACAAACGTTTTGCCCATTGATCGGTTTTACTGATGTGGCACTGGAGGTCGACCCTGACATTGGCCGTGAAACAACGGCTTCTGTTATACCATTAATGTTTCAACAGGCGTGTTGGTGTACTTATTGAGGAAATTAAAGTGAAATACAAAAAGAGGACAACGATAAACGTTAAAGGGACCTTGAAATGATTTTTCAACTTCTTGCCAACTCATAAAAGCGAAATGAGAAATCACGTGGTTGTGACCTACTTTGGCACTGGAGGCGTGGCTCCAAGCATCCACCATGCTTTTTAAGCACACCATGGAACTTGTTATTCTCAAGTGATGATAAGTGCCTGGCCACGAATTGAAATTCAAATATTCGTCGATGGATTAAAGGGGCCCTGCAATCATATTTGAGCGTCTACCTTTTTTGCGGTTTCCACGTCTCTTGGGGTTCGGGCAAGCCAGCGGGCACGGAGAGAGTAATTAAATATCCAGTGCGTCATATTTTAACCGGACGACGCGGAAACCTCCTCTACCTACGAGGGCGACCCGCGTTGCTGAAAACGCGCGATATGTGACGTCTTTGGTCTTGAGCTTACTACTGGTCAGAGCCGCTAAAAGCTTTCTTTTTAGTCGAGATACAAAATATAAGTGTCGCGAACCGTTTCAATTATGTATGAAAGTAGTTTTTGTTCAGTATTTTAAATCAGAAAAGAAACAAATGCAGTTTATAAAGTACGGAAACAAGAAATGACCCGTCGACATACCCGCCACCAAGCGGCGGAAAAAACGGCGCATACTAGAAAGGGCTAGTGGGATGAGGCACCGACGAACGGTGGCGTAGGAAGCTCCCGGATGTACGCGGTGGCGCTGCGGTCGTATACCGGCTCGAGGATCCGACCGGTTCCGAGCGTTCCGAAGGCCCTCGGCGCGGGCTTGGCTGGTGATTTGACCATTTGGCGGTATGGCAGCGCGAAGTGGCTCCCGTTCTGAACTGATCTTTACCCCGTGTTTGCTGTCGTCTGTGGACAATGAAGTGTTATGCCGAATTAGTCTTTAATCGCGCAGCAAATGCAATGCGAGCCGCCCTGGCCGCCCGCTTCATACAGCCCATCCAACACACGCTTTAGTGGCGCCCCCTCGAGCCGTCGACACGGAGTGCGGCAGCCGTGAGCGCTCGATGAGCTCACTACCCCTCCTCTAGTTCACGGCCACTCAAGCCAGGACCTACGACGTCATGAAGGAGGTTATTTTTTGCTTGTTTTTGTAATTCTAATTTGCCTATAACTTTTAAAATAAAGCGAAATTTGAGAAAAGAAAAGTTTCATCAAGTTACTACGTTCAGTGCGCTGAGGTTCGGTGCAAATTAAAAACCAGCCAAAAAGTTGTTGCAGGGCCCCTTTAATTGTCGACGAGCGCACACATCAGAGTGACGCAGTGCTCGTGTCCAATGCATGAGCTGGGTTCGGCTGACCGTGTTTGGGCACCGCAGGTGCATCACAGTGAAAAGGCGGAGAACTTGCGGAAGAAAGGGTGTACGAAATAGTCCGCTATATGTTAAAATTTTTGTACCGAAAAGCAAAATTTAGGCTTTCTGTGCTCGTGTGCTGGTCTTATTTTGGCGCACTAAACATTATGCAATTGGTAAGATCCCACTTTATCCCAGTTGTTCCTTTAACAGGTTTTCGATTTAGTTTTTAATCCCTAGGACTTTACTATATGTTGTGCAGTGTGACTCCACAAAGTTACTGGAAACTTTGGTAATAAATAATAAAAATGTTGCTTCGTTCCAGTTTTTTTGTGCATGTGCATGTTGATTATTCCGCCGGTCTAAAGTGCCAGTTGTAGCATTGTTTTATTCTGAAAATATGTTCTTCCTAACTTGTAACCTGTCGCTGAGCTCATCACAATGTAAAATGAGCGTAAATGTAACTAGGAAAACTGAAGGTCTTGCTTTACATTCTTACTTTTTACCACCGATAGGACTTGTGCTCATTACAGAGGTTAGCAGTTCTCAGTGCCCTTGCTCAAAAATGAACTTTGAGGTCACAAAAGCGGCAGTAAAAAGGCCACAAAACATTAAGGCTTATGATCATGCATACTCCACAAGGTGGCATATGTTTTTTGTGAAGGGTCTTTTCTAGTACCTAACAAGAGATTTTCGTGATTTACTAAACAGTGACAGATAGTAAAACTTGACCAGTTGGTGACAACCTGGTAATGTCCCTCACTTCCCAAATGCGAAATTCACTGTTACGGGGAGGAACTAAACTGAAGCCTGACATTGTGTTCGCTTGATTTTGGTTTTTGACATTCCTTGGTAATGTCTTGAACTTGAACATTTGACTGAGATCAGTCTGGTTGGGTGGAATAATTAAAAGGGGGGGACGTCCAACCAAGCTCTAATTGGGAGCCTTTGCGTTTCGATGCCTATTGGGCATTTCTTCAGGGGTGGCTGTGGCGATGGTGGTTGAGGAGCAGAGCTTTCATTACCGGCTTCTTTTACGGGGGTATATCTCTTTTGAGTTGGTGATGTCTCGAAGCACGTGAACATAGACGGATGGTGAAGTGCTGAGAAATCCATTTTGTTTTCTGGCGTGGTTTGTATGTACCGCAATGCTGAGAAAAGTCTCTGTCGGTGGTTGGTTTCAACGTTGAGAGTGCGGGTGTTCTTAAAGTCAGCATGGTGGTCTTTGACGTCGCATTGTTCGGCAACCAAGCTGCGCTCGTGGTCGAACTTGCGAACATTGTTCTGGTGTTGGTGCTTGGTTTTGCCAATGTATGTTGCTGGAAATTCTGTGCTGGGAATGCTATACACGATGTGGGATTCCACTTACCTTCGTGCATTGTGAGGTAGATCCCACTCCGTAGCCCGCTGTTAAGGACTGCTATGGCCGGGTCTGTCTGAAGGCTGCTGTAGGCTCCAGTGGAGAGGAGTCACTCCGAAACACAGGAATTTCGAAGAAGCGGGTTTATTGGCGTCTCGCCACCACACCCGTCGGCTAAACAAATGAAAGAAAAGGCTAAAAAGATTGGCGCTGTCGTATCAGACAGATTCACCTCGAGGGGCCCACGCCGTATTAGGTAGATTTGTGGGAAGGGGGAAGCTGCATAAAGAAAGAGGCTTCGAGGACTAGAGCCTGTCCCAGCTAGAGAGTGCCTGGCATGCCTGCTCCTGCCTCCCCCCCCCCCCTCTGGGGATTTGGGGCCGGCTTATATAGCCTGTGGGAAATGGACACGCCCAGGGTAGGCGGTATGGCTTAGCCTGCGGATGGGTCACGTCCACAGTCACCACCAAGGGTGGGCCAGTCGCAGATTCACCCAAAAGGGCAAGGGAGGCACCGCTTTCTTCGAGGAATGCGGCCTCGCCTCGTATCTGGGAAGCCGCCGCCATCGCGGTCCCTCACACCTGCATGTGCTGGACATAGATAGGGAGACGGGGAATACGTGGTTCCCACAACGACACCTTGCACTCTCTTTAAGGGGTATCCACACGAAGGAGAACTCCGCGGACGGATGTCGTGACGTCAACAACCCAGGAAACTCCGTCCTCGGCTCCGCCGCCCACCTGCGGAGCTCTCGTGCTGACAGTACTAAGCCTCCGCCACGGAGGAGAACGGCGCTGGGAGGTGTCAAAAAGGAATGACGTATGTCTCACGTGATGCGCACTCCGTGGAGGAAAAGGGCGGATTTCTCCTTTGTGTGGATACCCCATTAGGGGGTGCGATCCTTTGGTTGTGGCACAAGCTCTCCAATTGTTGATATTGGCGTGTGGGCCATCTGGATCCCCTCTCCAGCCAGTACACATGGCTTTGAGACATCACCAAGTCAAAAAGAAATGCATCACCGTAAAAAAAGACTAAAACGAAAACACTGCTCCTCGACGGCCATCGCCACAGTCTCCCCGAAGAAGGGCCGAGTAAGCGTCGAAACGTAGGGTTCCGATTTAGGGCTTGGTTGGACGTTTCCCCTTTTTAAAATTATTTGTTAATGTCTCGTGGGATGATGTGTCTGTTTGCAGTGCTGGCTGTGGGAGAACTGGCACCATTTGTGCCATAGACTATGTCTGGGGCCTGATGCGGGTGGGGGTGAGTGGTACCCTTTGTTTTCACCGTGAGACATTCCTTGGTTTTTCTTGTCAAGCGGTCAACGTTATAGCAACACTCTTCGGATTTGGTTTACTTCTGAGATAACGTTGAAGCATGCACATTTCAAGTATTTTTGCTGCAAGCATGCGTATCAGAGTGCCAGTGAGTAAACGGAGCATTGGAGAAGTTGTTACTCATGAACAACATGCTTCCAGCTAACATTAGGAGGCCATTATCTTTGCACTCTCCATTATCCTTTGATTAACTGTCGGAGTGTTGTGCTAAAACAGTTTCTATGCAGACCCCAATGCACATAGAATGCAGTGAATGCTTTGTCACAGACGAGTCGATAGATGAATGACGTAATCGCTAACCTCACCTTTTGTTCTCGTTTTTGCAGAAACTGAATGATGCTTTTAGTCTTTACCAAATCATTCGAGAAATGCGGATGCAGAGGATAGCGATGGTGCAGACGAAGGTAAGAGAAACTTCTTGGGGTGAAGCCAAGTTACATGTGTTAGTTCAGAGCAGTAGTTGTGAACCGCTAATGTTTCGGGGACTCGTTCTGGATCGGCAGAAGGGATGATGGAACTCATCCACGTTGGGTATTGGACAATCAGCATGATAGAGGGGTAAATGAAGGAAACTAAATGTGTGAGAACTGTTATGAAGCCCTGAAATGAAGAATAGTGAACCGTACTCACCCGGTGCACATGGTTTGGTCTGTTTAGCTTTGTGGGACAGCCAGCATCCATAACAGATATGTTTTATTGCTCGACTTGACTGACGGCTGAGGGGACCCCAAAAAGTCAATGGACCCCCATTTGAGAACCACTGGTTTGGAGCTACAAAGCTTGTTTCATTTATTCTGAGCACATTCACAGTTTTAAGCTTTCACTTCTGTGTGGGTTAAAGCAGAGCCTTGACGGCAGAATATTTCTGAAAATCGCGGTACACCAGTTTTGTGTGATTACCGTATTTACTGGAGTAATCAACACATCGTTTATGAACGAGACTTCGCTTCTATTTTCCCGAAGAGCATGTGGATAGAAGATCATCCCAGTCGACTGGAGCCCCGCAAATTACTGGACAGCGAGAATGTTTTCTCATGAAAATGCTAGCTCTTGTCTCAATCGCATTTTCGTAGAGAGTCTTTTTCTTGACCTCGTCTTCTCCACGTTTCTCACGTAAATCGCAGTACTTGGTTGTATGTATGCTTTGCGGGAGAGCATACACGTGGACCTCGTTCATAAACGGTGCCTCTGCTCGAGACGTGAACTGCTCCAGTGACGCATGCTCGTTTCTCACCCGAGGGACGTGTCTATGTGGTGTCTCCGTGTGTCCAGGAGCAGTATGTGCTGGTCCACCGGGTGGTGGCAGCGCTGTTTGAGCAGCAGCTCCGTGTCATCGACAGCCACACGTACGAGAACTTGGACGAGGACGGAGAGCCCCTCTTAGGGAAGGGGCCGCCCGAGGGCAACGGCGACAAGATCTATGAGAACCTGGATGAGCTGGGGCTCGAGGACGGCTCCAAGGAGGACAAGGAGAAGCGTGAGCTAGCCTCCGAACTTCCTTTCCTTCGACCCTTTGGCAGTCGAGTGTTTTTTCCCCAAATGACTTCTCGGTGGTCAAGTTCTGTTTCCAAATCAATAGTGTAAAAAAAAAAGGGTCACTGCGCAAGTTCCTTTCTTAGTCACCTAGCGGGAGCACGTATGGCGCTTGCAAGATGTTCAGGTTTGGAAGCATCTAGCAGAAATATTGAAGGCAAGAGTTGTCACCTTTCTTTCATTTGGTTTCAATTTGGTGCTCCCGCTTCTGCGACGTTCCGGCGGTGATTCTGAAGCAGAGGTACTTTACAGAGCTTTTCCGTCGGACCGTAAGCTCTTATCCTCTGAATTCAATTTTGATAAGTGTTAAGTCTGAACTGGAAGAGTCGACACTTCAATCGCTACTACTGCCAGAGCGACCGACATGCAAAGCAACCATACCTCGCGTATCACATGCGTGGAACATCTCTATATATAATCCCAGCAAAGCGAAACAGTATGCGAATGTAACGTTTTAGTTGCTGCAAGATCTTCAATCTAGTTTCTTCAAGGCAGCTCAAGTCAAAACTTTCCACAGGCTGTGATGGTATTCCAAATTTTATTATCAAGGGATGCGCTGAATACCTTGTTCCCGCTTTAACTCATGTGTACAATTTGTCGCTATCGCTGCGCGCGGAGTTTCCTTCTCGATGGAAAATGTCTGTGGTCGTACCAATATTCAAATCTGGCGACCCCTGCGATGTCAACAGCTTTCGCCCAGTGTCACTGTTGTGTGGTTTTTCAAAAGTTTTCGAAATGGTTATTTATGAACGTCTCTATTTTTATTTTAAACGAAAAATATCACCATTACAGCATGGCTTCCTGAAAGGTAGATCGATCGAGACTAATATGAGTGTCTTCCTTGATATACCGGCCCTTTAGTAGCCAACCGTGGTCAAGTAGACACTATTTATTTTGACATGTCAAAGGCTTTCGACAGGGTTTCGCACAACATACTTCTGTCAAAATTAAAAATATGGCTTATGCCCTACTTACTGTTCATGGTTTTCCAGCGTACCTGGGAAACCGCCAGAATCAAGTCAGTTTCTCAGATTGTTTGTCCGGGCCGTTTTTATCATTATCTGGTGTGCCCCAGGGCTCTAACCTTGGGCCGTTGTTATTTTTAGTGTTCATCAACGACTTGCCGTCGCAGGTGCTGCACTCCAAAGCATTATTGTACGCAGATGACTTGAAGCTGTTCAGGAGGGTAGAGAATGTACAGGATTGTCTGTTGCTACAAAACGACGTAGTGTTCAATTGAGCAGTGGTGCATAACAAACAGACTACAACTTAATCTCAAGAAGACTTCAGTCATGTCAATCAGCAGGAAACACGAGAGCATAGTGTTCAGCTACAACCTTTCCGGAGGGCACATAAAGCGTGTATCTCTTGTACGGGATCTTGGTGTTCAAGTGGACTCCAGGCTGTTTTTTCATCAACATGTGTCACAGCATAGTTAATCAAGGCCTGCGATGTCTTGGTGCGGTGTCACGGATAACTAGAAAATTTAGAAGCCCTCATTGTGTTCTCTCTTATATTGTTCACTTGTCCGGCCGCGTTTAGAGTTCGCATCCGTAATATGGAACTCTGTTTCTCTCGGCTACAGCAATGTAATCGAAGAGGTACAGCGGAAATTTATTCGTATTGTATACGATAGGCACATTGGTCGTCGGCGTTTTTACAGCTATAGCTCGGTATTAGCAGACATAGGCCTCCAGTCTCTTCACGACAGGAGGCTTGCACACGATATGAACTTTTTGAGAAAAGTTGTGCATGGCACTCTTGATTGCGACGAGTTGTTGTCATCATTGTGCTTCCGTGTCCCATCTGGGAAGGCGTGTAAATGTATTCACACATTTTATACAGATATTCATTCAAAGTGTCCAATGACTCGGTTACAAGATACATACAATTCAATGTTTTTAGAAGATGACATATTCACTTGACTTTATCTTAGTGTGCCCGTGGCAACCATTTTTATTTTTAACTAACTAGGATTTGATGACGCGTCAGATTGATTTCTATTGTGCTCCTCGGCAACCACACTGTCCTATGTAATACCCTTTTATTGTTAACGCCACTGTGCGAAACATGACAAAGTGTACTGTCCTGTAGGCCTCACGGCTGTTGACCGGCACTAAATAAACTATCTATCTATCTATCTAGTTATACACAAGTCGGAAGTGTTCCTGGACTGCCCGATATGTGGCATCAGTGTGTCTAACCTGTCACGATACGAGTGCAATGCACTTGGGAACACTCAAATGCGGATGTGTGAACCAATCTTTATCGGTCAGCACGCCAGCAAAAGTCTCAATCGTCTGCACGGAGTAAAACAGGTGTAATGCGTTTGAATGCTACTCTCGGTTCCACTCTTGAGGTTTGGGGAGTAAACTGGGTCATGACGAGGGTTCCACTCTGATCTGCTCTCAGTGACCCTATAGCAATTTTGAGAAGTAAGGTAACCGAAGAATGTCGCATCTAGGCAGCTGTTAAGAAACTCTTCAATGTGACAAAGCACTGGAAAAAAAAATCAGCAGAACCCATCCTTTGGGAATGATTATCTACGTTAATGCGAATAGCATCAAACGGTGCGGAGTTATGCGCGTTCGTCAGGTGGCCGGCACACTCTAGATACGCCAGCCCACTCTTGAGGCGATTCTAAATTTGTTGACACTTTCACAGCCCTGCGCACGATCTCCGCAGCCCAGCACGTGCGTTTGTGTCACTTAGGAAGGCGAGCAAAGCACGCGCCATACGCACAAACACTCAAAATGGTACCGACCAGACTTTCTGGCGTCTCAGCTAGTCTCAACCAACGGTACTCTAAACGGTTGTTTATATCTTTACCATAGGACGCGCTTACAGCTCTGTCACAGCTACCGGTGCGCGCGCGTTCCATGCACGAGGGCTCATTCCGCTCTCGTGAGGCTGAGCTAGAGGTCTCCCGAGCGCGGGAGAGGGTGAGCTAGAGGGAGAGGGTGAGCGCGGGAGAGGGTGAGCTAGCCCTCGTGCATGGAACGCGCGCGCACTGGTAGCTGTGCCAGCGCTGCAAAGCGCGTCCTATGGTAAAGATATAAACAAATGTTTAGAGTGCGGTGAATGACTGCCTTCATAGCTCTGTGGTTAGCGCGTCTGCCTGCTGATCAAAGGGTCAACGGTTCGAATCCCGCCGGCGCCGGTCTTTTTTATTTATTTATCGACCCGCGGCGTAAGAGGTTAGATAGCCAGATAGATAGATAGAGAGATAGATAGATAGATAGATAGATACATAGACGAAAAGTGCGTGAAGTATCCAAAGAATGCTATTCGCATTAATAAATACAGTCTCGTGAATGATTTCTTGCGACTCGGTCAGTAATGCATTGCTAGAGGGTGCCGAAAGAATACCTGCGTTCCTTGTAACTGTACTTGAGACCCGGTGCGGTGGGCAGTTTAATTTTGTGGGAGGGAAAGGGTACGTGCCTGGGCTAGTTAGCAATTCATTGCAGAGGATAAAAGCACTAAAAACTCTAGACAAGCGGAAGATTAGCGTTGGCTAGCACCACAGAGAACTTTGCGGTGTTTATCATTCTTCCCCTTGTCTGTCGTTTTCTTTAGTGCTTTTCTCCTCTATAACTTTCTGGGATTGTGGCATTCTGGTGTACTTTGGTCTAGCACATTCCTTGTGGCCTAGTTTCCGTTTACCGTGGATGCTTTTGCCAATGATTGGATGTTGTGAATGTTACGTTTCGGAAGGCAGTCGGTAAGTTATTTGCTTTGCATCGCACGGCGTAGAATTGACCCGTACCAGACATTTCACTAGAACACATTGGTAGTAGCCTTAATCGACCTATCCATCCAACCGTATAATTATAGGAAGTGCGCAAACGGCATCACACTACCGGTTGGTTTCCATATTAATGTACTTTTATGGTGTTGCAGACGAGAAGTGTGACGAAGAGAAAGAAGTGACGTCCGGCAGCGAGGAACCAACAGGCATTTCGGCTGCAGCTCAAGAAAACGGCAGCAACGAAGCGAGAGATGCTCGCCGGAGCCAACGCGACCAGCGCCGCTTTCCTGGAGCCCAGAACCCCACTCCCACGAGACGTCTTCTTCGATCCTTTCCTCTTCCGACCCGAGGGGAGCTCGCGGAGCTCAGTGATCACGGACGACGAGGACAGCCAGTCGTGCAAGGACGAAGTTCCCAGAAAGTCCCTCGGCAAGAAGAAGAATGCCGCGGAAGAACAGTCCAGCAGGTTCGCGGCGGCACTGTGCCGAACCCGGAGCCTCTCCGCTACTAACGTGGCGTCGCTGGCAACGACGACCACCGGAGAGCGGAAAGAAGGGAGCGGCAAGATCATTGGGAAGGCGACCGTGATCCGGCGACCAAGCATCGCGAGGCTGAAGGCCCTCTTCGAGAAGTCAGATTCGGACGACCTCGTCGGAGCGGAGACCACCAGAAAGCGGCCCGTGTTTCGGAGCTACAGTCAGAGGGTTGCGCCGAGACAGCCGTCGGTGGCGCAAGTTCCCGATGGAGCGCATGCTGCGCAGGCTTCTGCGACCAGGCCATGGATTGCGAAGCGGAAGAGCCTGGGTCCGTCCGCCCGGAAGACGAAGGAGTTCCGAGGTCAGGAGAAGAGCCAGCGGCAGGCCGCCGAGGCGAACTCCGGGAAGAGCACCAAGCCGACGCCTTCGAGCACCCGGACTAAGGTGTCTGTGGCACCCGTGCAGAAGGAAGAGGCTCGCACCGATGGAAACGCGAAAGAGCGCAACGTTCCGGTCAGCTGGTACGGGACGGGGAGTGGGGAGGTCCGGGAGAAGAACGGCCTGTACAAGTCGTTCAGCAGCTCGAATTTGGTCGGGCTCGGCGTTCGGACGACGAATAGTAGTCAGGTTTCCGAGAGCGCCCTGGCAGTTGCAAAGAGTTCTCCTTCGAGCGACACGGTCGTGAAGTTTGGCCAGCAGCGCGACCTTCCTCCGCAGCTGCCCACCAAGAAGCGGACAGCGCAGATCCTTTATGCTCCTGTCCCGTTCCGCAGCTTGGAGGCGGTGAAAAGGTCGCAGACTCTTCCGGCACCGCCGCGGAACTCGAACGACGTCAAGAAGGAGTTTCAACCTCAGCGAAGTAGCATCTACGACTTCCTTCCCAGGAAGAGTGCAGACGAGCCTCCACGGCTTCCGCCCAAGAGGATGAAGCCGACCAAGCCTCTGGTACAGCCGGTTCCGATATCGGCGCTGAACAACACCTACGTGAACGTCTCCGACATGCTTCTGGCGAGAAACGAGCTAATGTTGCGTCTTGGGGACACCCGCTACACCAATGTGAGCCTCGAAACGAAGGAAAACTTGAGCCAGATTGAGAACACCATACGCCAGCACCCCAGAGGAGCCATCATTGACCTCACGTCCAGAAAGTCCTTCAACGATCCCGCTGCCCCGGCCCCGAAATATGAGCAGGTTTGGGACGGACAGCCACTCAAATGCAAGCAGACAGAGCGGGGCCCGAGCGAAGCGGGCAATGCGGCCACCAAGCGACCCGACACCCTCGGAGAAGTCGCGGAGTCTGCGGTGGAAAATGCTTCGAGCAAAGAGAAGTCGGCGACTCTTCCTTCGGCTTTCCGCACTCACAGTCGGGACAGGGACGGACATGCGGTGTCCCAGTCGGCGAGACAGGTGCAACAAAACGTGCTGTCGGACCAAGACACGTCTGATATTGCCACGACTCAGGACGAGAGGTCGGGGACTGAGTACGACACACTCTTTGCGGAATCCAGCGACGCCACCGAAACGGACGATCCCTACGGGAAGGGGCTGGCCAAGAGCGCAAATCTCGCCGGGTTCCAAACCAGCAACCAGGGTTTTAACGTCGGCAGCGACGTGGCACGCGTTCCGGTCGGCTTTTTCCAGGCGGTTCGCAGACACCCGTCTCCCATGGTGGCCAAAACGGAAGTCAAGCATCCCCTGCCGGCATACGAAACCATCTACCCGACGCAGTCCCCTTCCATGTTCGCACCTTGTTACAGCCCAGAAGCGATGGCATATTCAAAGGTCAACCCACCACCGAAGCCGCCGCGCACGTTCGACTACGGAAACAGGTACGACGGGGGCCGCCTCATCGTCTCGGTCGTGTCGCCAAAAAGAGCCAACCTTCAGAGAGCATCTACCAGATCCCGCCTCAACCGCGGGCGCGGCCCTCCATCTCGCGACCTTTCCAAGGCCCTTCCACTACTTCTGAGGTCGTGGACTTCACCTCCGTCCCCATGCCAACGTTCGGCGCCGTTCCGTTCGTCCCCTTGTACCATCCGCGTCACGCCGGCATGCAGCCGACTCAGCACGACTACGAAAACGTATACGCCACCCACGCGCCGGCGTTCCACTCTCCGCGAGACGAGGCGAGGCCTCGTGGAGCGGGGATAGTGAAACATCACTCGGAGTACCGACCTCCCGGGAAGGCGCCCCTTCGGGAATCTGCTTCGGCAAGGCGTCCCACCCGACCAAGGCCCTTCAACATTCGTTCTCTGATGCCGGCGTTTACGGAGCTCTTCGGGGACAGCAGCTGCAGCACCTGCAGCAGCAGACGAGCGTCCCGGCCGAGTATGCGGTGGTTGTGAGACCCAAGAGGCCTGGTGCGGCCCAGGGGCCGCAGCGGAGGTTTGTGGTCGCGGACGACGTTTCGACGAGCCTGCGGGGACCCGCCGCTCCACCGCGATCCAGGAGACAGGCACCTCTCGAGTCCACTGGTGAGAACTTTTCTAGTATGTTGAGTGCTCTTTGCAAGGACAATGTTTGGGATTGAAAAACTACAAAGACACTTAAGACTGCTAATGTGTCGGAATGCGAAAGCATTCGTGTACGTAGCGTATTCCTCCAAGCTGCGCGCTGCGCTGAGGCCGGTCGTGTGACCCGTGCGGATGCTGCCCGGGCAGGCTCTGCGGCCGGCCGCTCCCTCTTACCGACCGCCGGGCCACTGCGCCGTGGCAGTGGGGTGGCGTTGCTTGGAATTATGCCGCGCGCCAGCCAATGGGAGTCTATCCATCAAATTGCTGCTACAGACCACAGGCTTCGCTCCATCGGACAGGGGAATTTAGGTGCCGTTTGGTGCGGCTTCAAAAGCCGACAACGCCGGTTCGCTCCATGGGACAGTTAATGCTTTCGCATTAAAGTACGAGTTCCTGCTGGCGTGGTAAAGATGTAACTTTTTACCGTAAACCCACATCTTGTCTCGTTTTTATGCGTGCAGCTCTTCTGTGTGTTTCAGTTTCTCAACTTCGAACAATTTTGAACTGTTGCTAAGGTTTTTTCATATTTCGGTTTGCTATTGCTCGTGATCTTGCAGTGTCGTCTCTGGCATGCTTTTTTACTTGGCTAGCTGTTTGCAATGTCGTTATATTTGTTGCAAAAAATTGCATTAAAAGGAAGTTTCACGATGTGTTTCAAACGTTGCACTGCTTTCAGATTCATCCGACGGGATCGAGCCAAAGGTGAGTTTTCGAGCGCAAATATTTCTGCACGCTATTTAGAGTTCAGTGAGCGAACTGGTATGTCTACACTTTGCGCAAGTACGCTGCGAGTTTTGAGTTATGTTTTTGTTGGGACACATTGGATTCAATAACAGGTTGAAAGCAGGGAGGGTGCTGCCGATGTGCCCTAAGCGCACCAGAAATCGACCTCCCCAAAAGCTGCCCCAAGACTCAAAGGTACCTCCTGTAATTCTGGCTCATTTCTTCCTAAATATTATTCAAAGAAAAAAAAAAAAAAAGCTTTTCTTTTGTTTATTGTCCATAATTTCATAACGTAACTATTCATATGTTACTTTCTCTTGTCTTTGCTACCACCCCATCTGTCTTTTGATGAATAAAAAGAATGCTGTTATTTTCAGGTCCGCCAAAAGAAGGCAGCGGGAGTGGCAGTGAGGGCAGTAGCTCCATCTCTGGGACTCTGAGCAAGGCTTTTGGAAGACTCAACCCCTTTTCCAAGGTACGGAAGGGAAGAGCAATTGAGGCGCACATTTCACTTGTCAGAAAGTCGGGTCGAACACATTCCTCTCCCCACGTCACATTGACATCAAGAACCGCCTTATCCTCAGGTCAACACCAGTTCCTGCGAGGAGTTGAAGAAGAAACCCTCTCCACCAACGAAAGGCAAGTTCCCCCATCTTCCAGGTTATAGTGCTCAATATTTTTCTTCAGGCTGCACCCCCGTGGAATCGTGTCAAATCATTAGATAATCTCATTTGTTCTCACTTTGAAAGATATGCCAACATTACCCTAATGCCCCTCTGTCGCACGACTGGCAAATTCAACTGCACTTGCATGTAAATCGTGGTTACTGGTATGCCCTGCAAAGCTGCCCAGTTGCTAGACTGAGTTGCAGAATGTGGAATGGGTACTATAGTTATCATATTCGGAGCCATCTATTTATGGTGGCATTCTTGACCCAGTCAAATTCTTCAGACATACGAAGCATGCGATACAAGTGCTTTCTTTGGATTCAACTGCATAATCAGTGGGCATGCTTGGAATCTTAAGAAAATCGATGGCAGACACTTGCAAAAGTCTGGGCATGTGCCCAGTGTTTCATTGTAAGTGCCAGCTTGGCACAAATTTGTTTTCCAGTAGTCTATACTTGCCCCCATGGGTGTGAAATTCTCACGTGAAGTTGCGTCTTCTCAGGAGGGGTGTCGCCCAAGAAGCCCACCGTCCCCCACAAGCCAGCCAACATATCTGTGCTGCGTGGAGCCAAGGGCCCCAAACCACGGGCCCCAGCTGTCCCGACCGCTGACCCCCCGCCCCTTGTCAGCAACAGCAGCAGCACGAATCTTCAGCCACGGAGCACTGGACGCAGGTGTGATTGCCACAAAGGGGGTGATGTGGTTTGGAAAAGAAGAAGGGGGGGGGGGCCAGTTGGATACTGTAGGATGGGAAATGCTAGGGGACACACGTGACATTGTTATATACCTCTATCACAGTTGAAGGTACTGTTACATGAGTGCCTTGATTCCAGAATGGAAAGGTGGGCTAGTTGGTGCATTGCTACAAAAATAAAAGCGCCAGGAAACGGGACAAGGAAGGCGAGACAAACATTTACTTGGTGCTTTTGTTTTCGCTGCCTCGTTCCGTTTGCGGATTGCATTCTCAACTGTGCCACAGGAGAGACCGTGAAGATTGGGGTGGTAAAAATTCTTCTAAAGGCTTCTAATATGTCTCATGACGCATTAAACTGTCTTTAGAGGGCCTGCAACAAGGAGAGGCACCATTGTTCTCGTAGCAGTTAACTATAATGCTGACAGTTCCTGGAAGAGAACAGAACAGAAATGTCGCAGATATATTTATTACATTTTGGAGCTGTGTGCAAGTAAAGAACACACACATTAGCTGTCTGTTTCAACTTGAAGAAACAGTGAAGCAGCACGAGGCGCTTTGTCATCTCCTTCAACTCTTTTAGCGAGCGCGTCCGCGATGAGTCTAGTTTCATATTCCGTCCATCATTCTAGGCCCCATTGCACATGTGTGCGTGCAGTCCGAGGACCTTAGAAATGTGTGAAAGTCACCCTTGCAGCATTCAGGGAAGTGCTGCGAAGGAGAAGAGCCAGTTGATGACTGTCAACTGACTCTAAAGGATTCAAACTTCGATATGTTGTGCTGTAACTGTCTGCTCATCTGCAGAGGTGCTCTTTTTGTTAGTGTAGTTAGTAGTTGGTCGTTCCATGTTGACAAGGTGTCCTGCGGGCTTATGTGTGCAGGTGCCTTGTTGAGCATGATGCAGCGTTTTTAGGAGTAATATAATTGCTGGCCGTTCTGCAATACTTTTTTCCTAGTGTATTCTGCCGGCAAGCGAAAGGTTGTGCTGAGCGTTCAAAGCAATGTTGTGTGCACTTTGATAGCCGTGGTGCTGCATAGAGTAGTAGTAGTATTTATTTTAGACGAGACAAATTGTGCAAGCTCTGCTATGCAACAAACGTGTCTGCTACCTCACAAACATCTGCAGTGCTGACAAAAGGGACGGGTGCAAGCTTTGGAAGGTGCTGTTTATGCGCGAGTTCTCATACAAACTAAAGCTTTCCGCTGAGCTAAGCTCACATGGCTGTGCCTTTGTTTACTCTGTAGATACTTGTGAGACAGAGTATAGCAGTGGTGCTTTTTGCAGTTTTTGTTTTAGCATTGTAAATGCACATCCCATGTGTTCTGTATTTTAATGTTGACAGTTTTGCACACTTTTGGTGCAGATTTATTGTGCCCTTTCTAAGCTAAGACTGTTTCCCAGCAAAGCGATTGTTGCTGACAAAGTCTGATAATGTGTGAAGCAGCAATCATGTACTGCAGTGGCTAAAAAAAAAAAGTTGTGTGATTGAACATTGTTGTCCATTTCTCCTGAAAGTATTTGGCTGGTATGAATGATGTAAAAGTTTATAGGGAGCTAATGTGAAATGTGTTACAATGCAATATTAGCAGTTTTTGAATCAAGTGAAGCAGAAAGTTTTTTTTTTTTTTTCTCACGTTGAAAAAGTCTTGTTGATTGTTGACTTCTCATCTACAAACCCTCCCATGTCTTCTTTAGTGTTTTAGGACCTATTGAGATGTATATTTTGAGTTTGATGCTGAGATGAGGGGAAATCCTTGTTGCCCATCAATGCAACTTCATCAGAGTTCCTAATGCATTTCTGTGTTGCTGTTCGTACTTAGGCAACGCAACTCATCTTACATGTTTGCTTACATGGACACCCCAGTGGTGTGTTCCAGCAGTAAATTCACTGTAGATTAGCCCATTTGCTATAGAGGCCATAGTTTGTCAAGGCCACACATTTGTTGAGATTAGAACAAAATACATGTACAATAGGAAAAATTGTGTGGTGTTCAGAATAAGATGATTGGTCTTAGTTGCAAATCCTTAGCTAAGGCACATGCCACACGAACTGGAATTATGATCTGCCTGCTGCTCACGACTTCATTCGTGGCTTTCGTTCATGTTCCGAGTCAAGAATGAAAAGGTGCTGATATAATGCTTTCTGGTAGCAGATAGGCATGCTTTCTTCACATTTTTAAAAGGCTGATGCCTTAGTTGAAACTCTGTGTATGTATGAATTGTTTTTAATAACTGCTTTTTGGGAGTTAGTACTGCTGCTGTATTATATTGCTGAACAACATTGGCCAAGTTTGCATGCTTGGACAAGCTTAAACATTGTTGGTTAGTCATAACAGCTTTGTTAACCTGGTCCGAGCAGTGTTACCTTTAAGTCAACCTTTTTTTGTTGTTAAAAAATAAAAAACAAGACAATTTAACGTTTCTAGTCGGAAATGTTGAGCTGTAAACCTTTCACTATTATGAAATGCTAACAAAGAGTAGAGAGTAATCATCCATCAGGCAAAGAAAAGTGCTGTAGTCCAATCATTAAGATAGGCAAACAAATTGATCCAATGGTAACTTTGGTAAAATTTAATAGGTAGAAGGATTGAAGAAATGTAAAATGTTATAAAATGTTTTGCTCACTTTAAGGCGACACTCCAAGTTTTCCTATGCCCTGTGCTTTCTGCGGGCAAAAGAAGTGAACAAACATTTGTGTAGTGTAACATCACCTTTGTTTTGCTGCGACGATTTCACGGTAATGGTGTACAATCGTCATGTTGCATTGTCAATTGCTAAGCAACTGTCAAGATGTGCCAAATGTTTGAAACATTTTGTTCTGGTCCCAACAAGACATGGTAGCTGTAAATAAGAACAGCCTGTGTACCCAGCTTCTGTCAACAGATGGTAGTTTTGAGATAATTTTTATAGTGCCACGTTGGCGAACTGCAAGCTGGTGCCATTTGTTGTGCAAAGTATATGGAATCACTTGATCTTTCTGCTTTTTTTTCAGGCTTTCGCATAATTTCTTCCGATACTTTAGGCAATTATTGGGTGTCATTATCTCATTGCAGTTGTCACTCAAGGTCGTCTTGCGCCAGCTCATTCTCATGTCTATAGGCAGTGTGTGCATTTGTACATAACATGCATTAAACCAGTTCTGGCCTGTTTCAACATGGTTGAGGAGTATGTTTTATTCTCAGGTATGTTAAACACTGAAATTTGAGAAAACTGGCTTGTGTGAGAGAGACAATCAAATGATATGACTATTGCAGAGGCTGGTGCTTGGCTTCGGCCATGCGTGCAGGGAATCCCATGTCTTTTGAGCGATCCCAATAAAAAATGTTTTGTTCGAGGTAAAATTTGGTCAACTGAGCTAACACCTGATAGAAGTTAAAAGCGATACTACATTCATGCAGGAATCGAGTGGTTTTACATTGCAGTCAAAGACCAGATAGTGTTAAATGGACCCTTTCAGTGTGAATCCAACAATGTATCGCCAAGATTGTTTTCCAGAGAATGGTCAAAGTTTAGACGGAAGTTTTTCCATTTGCTTTCCCCTAACAAATACTATAAAAGACTTTATTTTTGTGGGCTCAATATTTTGTGAAGTTTGGGTTTTGGAAATATTTTGCGGGCATAAAGTTCAACGGTTTGGAGTGATAAGCACGTGTTCATTACGATGGGTTGATCCATTTGCGCAATCAATTTTCCACTATATCTAGTAGTGAAATTCGTAAAAGTTAGGCCCTCGAGAAAATTAAGCTGTTTCCACTATACTCGTTTTCACCTCAAGAAAAAAGTATGTTTTACACATTGTTCATACGCCGTGCAAAGTAGTTCTTGCGAGATTTGCTTGTCAGAAGAAAGAAGCGATGCTTTTGGCATTTGAAATGTGTTTGTCTTGGTG
Source organism: Ixodes ricinus (assembly GCA_037355805.1). Taxonomy (NCBI): domain Eukaryota; kingdom Metazoa; phylum Arthropoda; class Arachnida; order Ixodida; family Ixodidae; genus Ixodes; species Ixodes ricinus. The sequence continues at coordinate 70,329 of JAZHYW010059454.1, read as the reverse complement.
AGATAATGTGTATCTAATTTAAAATGTACTCACATATATCTTAATTCTCTACATAAAGGGGGAAATTAGTAATGCTACTCGAGTAGGCGTATTTTTTTTACTACGTTCTTGAGGTGAAAACGGGTATAGTGCAACTTCAAATTACTTCTCAATTTGAAAAAAACACAGCAAAAAGAAACCTGGAAATGTTCAACCCTGGGTGTACATGACATTAGATCAGTGAACCAAATTAACTCCGGTCGTCTCCAATGTGTTTTATGGCTTCTGCTCCTGGAGCCTATCGAAATCTGTCGCATCGCCGCTTCTGTGGTTTTCTGGTCTTAGGAGCTCATGGCCCAAACGTCCTTAAAACACCACGCCAAAATGAACAACTGGCAAAAACAAATTTAAGAATTTAAAACTGCACTTCAATGTTCATCACAAAAAGCTGCACTCGTATTTGTGTGCCAGTCCACTCTATGCTCGTCCAGCACCTTTTTTCACTCATTGTTCACATGAAAGCACGAAGATAGCTGCGCGAAAATACCCTCACAACCGTATGGCACATTTGAAACAAACCGAGGAAGAAAAAAAAAAAAGCTGCAGTCCCAATGGGTTTTTGGGGTGCCTCCGTCGGCGGGACCGGCGTGCACTTGCAGCTTCCGACGCCGTACCTGCGCATGACATCGCCAACAAACTCGAAGCGCTGCACCCTGTTGCGTAGCCTGTGCTGCAGGTCTTGCACGTGGTGCGCAAAGTAGGATGTGGGCTTGTGCGGCACATGCACCAGCCAGACGTCGGGAAGCACGAAGAAGAGGTACCCTGCCGCAAAGAGCTCCGCCGTATGGGTCATCTTGTTGGAGCCGTAGCCCGTGAAGCGTTCGTCGTACAGCGGCAGCTGGGGCACGTTCTTGACCACCACGTACGGCTCGAACATGTCCACGAACGTCCTGACTGGGTAGGGCCGGTCGGTGCGGTACCACTTCCAGTAGTCGGTGCTCTGGTGCGAGTCCGGCGTGATGTCGTGGCGGAAGCGTTGCACGAAGGGGTCTTGCCTGTGGAGCAGCTGCATCAGCTCCTCCTTGGTCTGGGCCACTCCGTCAGACTTCCTGCGGCAGCCTCGAGGTACTCGAAGGCGGGCACCACAAAGGCCACCTTGTCCGTGTTGAGATGGACCTGGCGGTGGAATGCACGGAGGGAGAATTTGGCCTCTAGATCACCAGTCATGAGTATAGTGTGCACTGTGCAACACTGAGCACGAACAGGAACGGAACTTTTTCGAGTTTCCCTCGTGCTTCTTGTTGATACACCAAATTTTACCATCTTTTATGCTTGCTGAAGGCTGGGCAGCCGAGAGAGATGCCCTGCCATTCTCATTCTGCTGGTGGCACTTGTTAAGATCATCATCATCACAGTGTATTTATTTCTGTGCCCATAAACAAGTGGCAATCTGTCAGCGCAACACAAAGCAAAATCAATAAACACATTAAAAAGAGTGTAGCGAGCTATACTTTAAAATCAGCAATTAAAGATGGGTTGTTCAGGTCTAGTCCTGCTATGAAAACTGTAGGTTTTGAGAAATTTTTTTAAAAATCTGACTAAAGATTCTGTCAAAAATCTTGCTACTGCTTACGACTGAATGCGTTCTGACCTCTTTTGATCTCTTGCAACGAGAGAAAACACTTGTGTGCATTCATTTCCTGGTATCATTTTTTTGTTATTGGCTCAAAACAGTTTTGACAATGTTATAAATAAGGTTCCGCGTTTTCTGGTTTCTATTTTTTCAAAATTCGGTGTACGTTTTTCGGGTGTTTATTTTAAAATTCAATTTTCGTTTTTTTTTTTTGCGTATATTTATGCCCACAAAGGTTTATCGGCTTTTTTCGGTGAATATAAAATAAACACCAACGGATGCCGAATCAGATGACCTTTGCATTTCTGATTTTGGAATCATTCAAAGAATAACGGCACAGATACATTGAAAAGAAATGGACACTTTAGTTGCCAAATGTGTGTAACTGCAAAGAAACAAGAAAAAAAAACACAGAAGTACAAACAAGTCAGATATGAAGCTCTATGCCTAAAAGACATGGAACTTCACCTTCTGTACATCAGTATTACGTGATCTTTTGCACATATATTTTCCCAGGTTCTCCTCATTGGTCCGCACTCTTTCTTTCCTGTTAATATGACCCTTAGATTCGAGAATGCTCCGCTCAGCGCTAACACTAGACACTGAGAGGCTGAGGAGATGAAGCGCTCCCTTAGCCAAAATCGGCCAATCAACCAGTTGTGACCGCCAAAAGAGACACGGTGCGACGTTTTGAAGCACAGCACAACACGCAGAGCTTGCATCAAATCACTCTTCATTACAACGAGTTTGCAAACACGCTCGTACATGGTGAAGTCATGGGGCATTTCGGACTTTACGTTCCGATCGATGATGCGCAGATTAAACCAAAATGTCGTGATGGCATCCGTGTATCCCATACATTCGGACATGTTTCGATAGACACTGTCGTTCCACTTCTTCGCCACGGCTCTGCGTTACGACTGGAAGGTCAAAGTGACCTTTTCCGGTTAAAATCTGAATTTTAGAAAATGGATTCGACGTACTTTTATCGGTTTAAATCGAAAATGCCGAACCTAAAACTGACCTTTTTCAGTTAAAACCGAATGTCCGAAAATGGATTCGGCGTACTTTTATCGGTTGGTGGCACTTGTTAAGATCGAAACCGAAAACTCCGAACCCTAGTTATAAATAACCATTTCTCGTAGATAGTACGTACTATCGGGTTCAAATGAAATGCAAACTGCAGAGCGCCTGGCCGTCGATATATGCTGCGCCTCCTGGAGGCCTCTTGAAGCTGATAAAACTGCGGGTTGGAGAGTAGAGCGCTGCGAGGGTGTGCGTCCTACTCCGATGTGTTTGACCCTCGCCCAGCACAACCCAAGCTTTGACGCTGCACCAGTGGTGCGCTGGAAGTTCTGTTGCAGCCACTTTCATTGCCTCGGCATGAGCCATGTGAGAAAGCTCGCCGCCGCAGCAGGAGCAAGCTGCTGCGCGTGTGTTTGTGGAGCATTATTGCAGCGTAGTGCTCTCTTCTAACTCTGTGCAGTTTTCTTTTGCTTAATACTTGTCATTTTCTTGTTAACAGTATAGCAGAAAGTGTGCGAAATTTGAGACAGATTTCACTGAATTCGGCTGGAGTTGATACCACGAGGGCGCCACGGTATTGAGTGCCCCAGTAGACTTCCGGTAATGCATTTATTTGTTCTTCAGCAACGCACAGCGTTCGGGTAAGACTTTCCTTCAGACAAGTACCTGCATGAATTGTAGAAAGTATTTCAAATAAGAAAAGGATGCGAGACAAATGGAAAAGAAGAGGAAAACCAGAAGTGCGCAGGGGTCTGCCAATAGGAGATGGTAGCGAGCTCGTTTGCAAACAAACCGGTGAATAACAAAAGGGGACACAGGACGGCTGCTCACGCCTCAGGGAAGTCAATTGCCTGGCAACTTTGAAGTACCAGCTTCCAGCGCTCACCCTGTGTCTCCTCGAGTTCTTGTGTCTCGTGTGGCGCTGGGATTGCCAAAATGCAGGTCCGCCAGCTCCCACATTCACCAAACATTTTAACGAAATGCAGTAACTCAATCATTGGCATTTTTCAGGCAGCCAGAATCTCGTTTAGCGCGCTCATTAAATTAACACCCATGTGTCTGAAGTGTGAAATAGAAGTTAATGAAGTTTGTTCGTGCACAAAAGACCCGTGAAGCTTGATTGACGTCAGTTATCAGAACCACGCAGACGTCCTTGCGAAGGACCTAGAGTGCATGACTTCTGCAAAATAGTGAAACAGAGTGGACGGGAAAGGACAAGTTTATGGCCAGGGAGCATTTGTGCAAACATAAATAATGAACAACAAGGGAACACGAATGCTGCAACCAGCAAAGGCTGAAGCCTCAGGCAGTGCTGCGGCAGTAGCTGTCTGGGCAGGCTTCCTTTCGTTGTTGTATTTCACTAAGCTGGTCTTGGTGAGGAGCCAATAGACCCTTTGCAAAAATCCCCAAAGCCCATGCACGCCGCGCAACGAATTATGGGAGTCCTTAGTACACCCCTCCCAACGTCTCTCCTCCCGCTATTACGTGGCATAGGAGAGCAGGCGCAGGTTACCACGGCAACAACTTTTGAGCAGCCGAGTCGGACAAGCCAACGGCTGCCCCTTTCTCATCCCTCTCCTTTGTACCAGCCCTGTCTGCTGCACCAACGCTTTGTCAAACCTGGTTGAAACCTGCCATGGTTGCGGTGCAAAATAAGTGGATTCGGTGACACTTGAATATGTGAAGGTAAGTTACGACGAATAACATATTCAAATATGTTCACCTGTCGCGATGCCTTTACGCTGCCACAGATACGGTACGCCGCCAACGACATACGACTTGGCGGATGGGCGGGATGGCGGATGGCTGCTGGCGGTAGCTGCTGGGATGCGCGTGCAGTTGCGGGGGCGCAACGAGAAAGCGCGTGATCTGTACTGAGGGTTCCAAAAATTCTCTGCCGTCGTGGCGCTATACATTTTGCAACACGTCTATTAATATTTTGTGAAGTCGTCTACAACGGCAGCCATCTCACAAGGTCGACCTTCTATTAGGCATGATACCAGGCCAGAAGCTCACAGGCGCTCCCTCTCAGCCTCAACCACCATGACAAAGCATATTAAGAAAAAAAAAAAAAAGAAACTGCCAGTTAGGAGGAAGCATGACATTGCAATAATGCTCCATAAACGCGCGCGTGCCAGCTGGATCATGCCGAGCCAACAAGAATGGCTGTGACGAAACTTCCAGCGCGCACCACTGGTGCAGCATTGAAGCTTGGGTTGGGCTGGGCGAGGTTCAAACACATAGGAGTAGGATGCACACCCTCGCAGCAACCTACTCTCCAACTCACAGTTTTATCAGTTTCAAGAGGCCTCCAGGAGGCACCACAGGTACCAACGGCAACGCGCTCCGCTGTTCGCATTTCATTGAACCCGATAGTACATTTCATCTCACAAGTACTGCAAAACCTTTGATCCAGTAATATGCAGTTCCAGGGCCACCTCATAGATGGCGTCAAGGCGCCAGGGAGTTCTCTCGTAAAACATCGCGAGATTGTAATGCACTCGGTCGTAAGCAGTTGAAAGTGTGTGAACCAGCCTTAACAGAGACAGCACAAGTTGCCCACTTAATGTTTATAAAATGCAGCCCTCAAACATTCCTGTGCTTGTTCTCCAATTGCCAAGCAAGTACCAAGTAGAAAAGAGGCCTTTCAAAGATTGCTGTACAGTCCCGAAAGCAAGGGCTCTTCAACGAAGGAAGGCGGGTGTGCACGCACCTTGTGGAGAGGAGGAAGTGCTTGTGGAAGTCCGGAGACGGCTGGAAGTCTGCATCTGCCAGGAAGAGGTGCTCGCAGTTGGTCTGGCGGATTGCGAGGTTGCGCAGTGCGTTGATGGGGTAGTCACCCGAACCGGGAACCCCGTAGGCCAGCGACACGTGGCTGTCCGGGTGTAACTTCAGCTTCTGCAGCTTTTTCTGCACATAGAGCTTCTGCCAATCGCCCTCTGGCTGCCCGGCCTGCAAGCAAACAGATGCACGGCTGTGTAACATATTTCCTGTTTTTACCGAGGAAGGCTGGCAGAGGTGCAAGTGCGATGCTTTGCGGGTCAGCTGGAGGAGCTGGCAGAGGTGCGGCTGCTAGAAAATATAGTCTGTTTCAACTTGCGATGGACCACAGAGAACATCAGGGAGGGGAGCAGCAATCTGCAGGGAGCGCATAGTCGATACGATAGGTTAAAAGTACTCGATTGACTAAAATGGCTTGTAGCGTCCGCTGCAGTTTATCGCAAGGTGAGACCAAGTATAATGCAGCACCCTAGGAACAAGCCTGGGGGAAGCTTGAGGGCGGGAGTATTGGAACCACAGTTCCGCTTGTGTTGCCTGGAAAATTTTTGTGCGCGGTACTTGGGCTGTACACATTTGGACAACTGACACTCGAGTTGTGTGTGCGGTGCAAATATAGTGCAGTATCGGTAAAATGTCACCTGCTGTTCTGGGTCTTCATGGGGCACTTTGTGAATATGTGTCCGCTCATTTGCTTTCTCGGCCTCAGGGCCCTTACGCCTTTAATTAATGCCGATTGGTTTTGCTTTTTATTCGTACCTTGACGGGTGCGTAGATGACCAGTGACACGGGCCCTTCCCACTGCTGCAGCGTGTGCTCCAGAACCGGTAGCCTGTCCATCGACAGCTGGGTGACCAGTGCCACGTCCTTGTTGAGGTGGCGCTTCTTCGACGGGGACCTCACCTTGCCCAGGATGAGCTCGTGCCTCAGCTTCAGCTTCCGGTGCGGACTACGGGCAGGCGGCGGACAGTCTTCGAGCAGCTCCTGGCCCGGCAACTCAGGCTGCCGGGGTCAGCTAGCGGCGTCAGGACCACGTCGGTGAAGTGCACCGTGCCGGCGTAACCGTAGCAGCCGAGCATCACGGTCGCGCTGCTCACGGTGCGGTCGGAACGGGACGCCGTGTAGACCCCGTCCCGTTGGGTCAGCGTACTCGTGGTCGCCGGGAACGGGACCCTGAGGAACTCCTCGCTGCCGTCGCCGAGTTTGACTAGCACGATCGCGCCGACGAAGGAATCTGCAGTCTGGGATTCGAGCTGCTCGGCAGAACGCCCGAACGCTGAGGCGAAAACTTCGGAGGGTAACGTTACGTCGGAAGGCGAGGTACTGGTAGATCGCGTGAATGGTGGTCGGCTTGCAGGTGATCGAGAAGGCGGTCGAACACAGTGCCCACGGCTGGTTGAAGCACTGGACGTCCGTCTTAACCGCGGAGTGGTCCTGCCACCAGCCGCGGAGGGCGATCTCGTTCTTCGACATCACGTCGCGGGAAAGCACGTTGAAAGGACTCCGGGGATCGCCACCGCAGGGTCCGGTCGCGGTGCGGTTGGAGATCCCGTCGGTTGCTGAGCCGTCGATTTGGAAGGAGTTGAACCACTGCAGGAATATGTAGATGAGGACTGTGGAGAGGGCCGAGTATACCGTGACAGCGTAGAAAGCCACCCGCACTGCGAAGCGTAGGTTTCTCATCGTAGTTCATGCCTGCGCTGTGCTTACGTTTTAGAGACTCGGGCGGCGGAGCCCTGCGTGTTGGGGAAGGTGGCTTGAGTTCTGCTTCTTCGAAGAATGCCTGGTTCGTTTTTGCACCTTTTTATGGCGTGACCTGGCGAAAGAAGGCTCACTGATGCCCATGCTGAGACTGGCTTTACCTGCATATTAGAAATTTCACGATAACTGCGGCGGATGCGAACCATTTTGTGAACAGACGACGCCGTGTACCGCCGTTGCCGCCGTGCTAGCTGGTGCTGGCCGCAAGCCGTGCTGCTGTTGCCTGTTGACCTACTTTTTCTTTCAACTTCGGTCACTTTGGTTATCAACATTGTTTGCATTTCTTACTCAAAAAACACTAACAATCATTAACAATTGTTTTGTTATTGTTTTTTATTTAATATATAAACATTGCATTATCATCATCATCATTTATTTTTATGGTGCGTTCGATTATGCAAGATTGTAAATTTGAAAGAAAGAGAGCCAACGTTGGCAAGAGCTCTGCACGTGATTAGAGCAGTGCATATTCGCCCAATAAGCGTCAGTACTTTCTCCACTAGGCTAGGCGTTCGTGAACACTCCAGTCACTCCATAGAGTTTTCAAGCTGACAATCATCCATAAGCGAGCGCATTCTCGTGTGCGTGCGTTGGTGCAACACCCAGGTGGTGTTGGTTGGTGGCGTGAGCGCGGTGTGAGAGAGTGCGGATCGGTGCTGGTTTTGTCGTTTTGTTGCGTTTTATTTTGTCATCGTCGCAGTCCGCAGTCGCGGTGCGGTGTAGTCGCGGGGTCGTTGTAACGCCCTTTATATGCGTTTATATGCATAGCAGCCATTCATTGCGCAGCATTCCCACCGAAATGGATCTTCTTTTACCCTAAATCGACAGCGTTTAGTCTTCGCTTTTTTTTTTCCCTTGTTTCCTTTTTAATTTATGGAAGCAGCTTAGCGCGTAGAGAGTCAAGTGTTGAGCCCGTGGAAACTCGAACAACGAAGATGCCGTTAGAAGTGCAGTGGCCACTACCGAATCTCAACCAACCCAGCAAATTATGGCAGTTGGGCAGTTCCATGGTTGTCCCAGCGGTCGGAATACTCGCCAAGCTGTTTCACGGTAAGCATTTCAAAGGCTATTTTTGTCGGCGTACACACCGCGGGCGCCCAAAGTTCCGGTTACCCCAATGGGGGTCTGGAACACCTGCCACCAACGCGTTCTCCGCGTCGTGTTTGCGTCCTTGGGGACATTGGCGTGTGCCAGCGCAGCTTTGTAGCTCTGTCCTGAATCCATGTGCGATCATCGGCCCGTCTTCCTACGACATTAGTATGCGGTGGTCGGCGTAGAAGTAGAGTTTTGCCAGCCGTCATCCGTAATCACGGCGTCAGGTGTTGTAATATTGTGGAAATGTGTATGCATCACTATTAGCTGCATCATTAGCGAAGCGGTTTAGTGAAAATATCGGGGAAAGCGAACGAAAGAAAGCGGATGTAGGAAAGTGGTAGGAGCACTTCCTGTTCGGAAGTAGAAGAGTGTTGGACGACACGCTCCTTGCAATTTATTATCGGAAAAAAAAAAAAAAAAGATGCTGTTTAAAAACAGGTCGCACTCTCCAGATAGATAGCGTATTCACCAGCGTCATTATCGCAGGGAAAAATACTTGGCAAGAGCCGAAGATTCGTGCCATTGCCTCCGATACTGCTGTGGCGTATCGAGCGATTGAGATCTTTGGCAGTCGTTCGTTGATCTCCGGCTAGCTGGATCTGCGTCGCGTCTTGGCCGAGCCATTCGCAGGAAAGGTGCGAGGTCGCGTAGCCAGTGACGTCAAGCAAGCCGGCCTCGAGGGAGAGAAGGCTGGACATCTACCACGAGCGGAATCTCTCCTCGGATTGTTAAACCTGTGTGTGTTTTTCTACGCAAAATGGGTTTCCCCCTAACCGTCCTACGTCATGTGCGTGCTACCCCAATTTGTGCTTTGGTTTGGTAAACCGGTTTCTAATGCTTGCCTGAAAAGGTTGTGACGTTACTATGTTACCTGAAGTTGTCATCCAAGCTTTGTTTTGAAGTAAGGTTGTCACCTTTCCTCAAAGAAAAACCGGCCGTGCTTAGAGGGGGGAGGGGCTGGGCTGGGCTGGTTGAGCTGAGCTGAGCTGAGCTGGTAAAAAGAAGGACACAGTGTTGACTTTTAATTAATACGTGGATTGCACAGTCCAGGATCTTTAGTCCAGACCCGGCCCGGTAGAGACATGGCCTGTCCCGAGCCTGACAGAGTATTTAATTTCTAGGCCCGACACTGCCCAGGTACGGCCCGAAAACGACAGAATTTTTCGACCTAAACCCGTGCACTGATTAGAAAAATTTAAATATGAGCCTGAGCCCAGACCGAGCCCAACAGATTATAAACATGAGCCCAAAAAAGTTTGCAGGCTTTAACCAAAAAACGGTTTAAGTTCAAAGCATGCACTCTCCCATTATGCTGGTGGAGTCCATAGGTTTCTTTTTACCCGCTTGAAGGATTTCCAAATGCAAGACTTCTTTTTCATTCTTTTTTTTTTTCTTCTGAAAGGTGCCATAATGATTTTGCACTTCGCTTGTTTGTTTTCATGGAACCTAAAAAATCAGTGAGCACGCTTTGTTATCAACAATTTAGAATTTACGGAACACGACTGCCCAGACACGGCCCGAAAATATTTCTTGTTAAAGCCCAGCGGGGGTTGTGAAAATGCGTGCTACCTGGCCCGAGCCCGCCCCGTGGGCCGGGCTCAGATCTTTTGGCTGGCCCGTGCCCGTGCAGTGCTCTACGTGTAAGTACACGAATACACAACACTGAACTCAATAACATACATAGATGCATACCAGTTAGTCAAAATAAAGCACTAAAAACAAATCTCGTGTCTCTGCTCACCCTGTGCAGCCGGTGGAGAGCTGATAATTGAAGTTTACATAAAAATGGCCTCAAATAAAGTAACACTTCAAGTAAAAATGCCTCTAAGACACTGAGCATGATGCTCAGCGTGCAAATTTCAAGCGTAAATCTACTTTAAAAAATCACTGGTTCTGGAAGTTTGGTAGTGAACGCGGGCATGGACAACAAGCACCGGCACGAGCTTGAAAGCTCATGTTCACTTGTAAATTTGTGTAACGCAAGCTTGCATCCTCAGATTCTAAGTAACGCCTTGCTCGCTATTCTCTGATCTCCTTCGGTGAATTGCAGATTCGTGCTACACTGAATAGTAAACGCGCCATACTTTTACGGAAATTATGTCTTCTTTGTGGCTAAATAAACAATCCTACGTACCAGGATAATATTCACAAAATTAACTTGAAAATAGACAATGCAATGCCTATATACCCGATAACTTTGACAGTCTATAAACCATCAAGGTTATCGGGCAACCGACCTTTATCCAAAAATCGGGCAGGTGGCAACTCTATTTTGAAATGATGGGTTTCATTTCTGGATTGTTTTGGTGCCCTTATCAACCTGTCTCCTCGGAATATTGGATCACGTCAGCACGGCCAAACTTCAAAAACAGGTATTGACTAAAAAAAAAAAAAGGATGTATCAGTAGTTGGGAATTGTTATGTTACAAGAGCTCGTTGGCAGCTGCTAATGCTGCAGGGGAGCAGCTGTTAAAGTTTTGGTAAGACTAAATGGTCTGCGTTGGTTCGCTAGATGTACACAATAGCAGGTGTCTCGGGTGTTTTCGAATAAGGAGAACCATGTTGTTGTTGTTTCATCAGAAAATGCTTGGCCTCCATCCATTACGGCGCTAACGATTGAGACCAGATGCTCGAGTTTTAGAACTTATTATCACCAGACCGAAAAGTTATAAGTGGGGTTCGGTTCTTTCAGGGTTTATTTTTCTATTCTGGGGGTGCTTTTTCGGGATTTATTTCTTTCCGTGGATTCAGTGCTTTTCGGTATAAATTTTGCCGTGGAATGAAAAATCGGGCTTCATTGAGGCTTATGTTGAAGAAAATAAAACTCGGGCATAAGATTTCCCTACCTCGAGGAAATATACGCATGACCCGAGCTTTAAAAAAACGACCCCCTACCGTCAAGATATAGAAACGAGCTAAGATGTGTGGTTCCAAAGCACGAAGCAGCCTCGCAAGCAAGCTGCACATTGGGTCTGTGTTCTAGGTCGACACAAAGCAAGGCTGTAGTCCAAGAATTTTCTTCCTGAGAAGATTGTTTTTTATATATTCGAGAGCAGGTTCAGTTCTGCGTCTCGAAGGAGGGGAGTGGGGGGATGATTTGAAGTGTTTGTCGGTATTTATCGAAATCACAAAACCCTAACTAAGTGATTTTTTTTCTTCTTTTAATGAGAAAATGAATGGTGGCTGCTACTGGGAACACGTCCCATTTTGTAATTGAAAAGTTCCGACCATCTATTAACTTTAGAATGCCATAAGGCAAGTTCTGAAACTTTAGCATCTGGTCCGGACTGCCAGTGCTATATTTGGAGGAGGCTGAGTGTCCGGCATTGCATAGTTTGTTTTGCGCTGTAAAAACTTCTCTTTTCTTACGGACGCTCGGTATTTACTATGCAGGCATTCTCCGTCGTTATTTGTGTGCCAGAGCACTGCTGTACCTTATGGCCTGCTCACACAGGCTGTGTACGTTTTGCTGTGCCCTTTACCATTTTTTGATAGAATACAATATTCTGCGAGCTCGTGCTGTTTCCTGTGCCCTGACAATCGATACCAACCCTTCATGGACTGCAGTTTCTCAGTGGTTTGCATTTTTCTTTTGGAATACACTACCCTGTCGAAACTAACAGGCTGCAACTCAGCTGGAAAGTAGGTGCAGTTTTGATATATCCAGTTCCAGCTGCTACCATCAAAACAGTTCTTTAGTCCAAAACTGTAGCACTACTCAAAACAAAACTAAAAAAAAAGGAAACAAGCAATAAAAAAAAGTGCTGCATATTTTTTGTTTAGAAACAAGGAACAGTTTACAAAAGCACATGTGGGAATATGAAACATACACCCCTGTGCCGCCAGTTATCGCAAAATATATTTTGCTAAAACATTCCTTTTGTTTCTGGTTTTTCCCTATTTGTCAGCTTACTTTTTATTTTAAGATTATCACTGCATTTTCACCAAAGGGGGCCAGGAGTTCAAATAAAATGTGGCATGCAGTAGTCGCAGATGGCTGAACCGTAAAACACTTGTTTCCGTGCCTTAGAAAGCATGGCTTACTGTGTACGCCATATATTTCACATGCATGGTCTTTTTTTTTTCCTTTTTCCTCAGAGTGTGTAGGGTGGTTTGTGCTGTTACATTATTTGAGCGAACCTTGGCCTAAATATGTATTTGCCATAATAAAAAAAAAAAGAAAAAAAAGTTCCTCCAGTGATTGAATTTTTCAGTCCACAACTGAATTTTTTGGCTCTTGGTGAAGTAGTAATCAGGACAACAAAAAACTGTGTTGCTTGCCTCCTTTTCTTTTTCTTTTTTTTTAGCAAGTTGCTATATTTTTTAAGGACACTTCAGTGACTTGTCAAGGCATCAATAGCTTCGCTTGATTTTCCCTGCACCTCCTGCACGGTGCAGAAAAATGTAGGGCAGTGTACTTCCAGTTGTATTTCAAAGTACACTGCCCGACATTTTTCTGCTCAGGTGCAGGTAAATCAAACGAAGCTATTGTTTCCTTAGCTGAGAAGTGTAACGAAAGTTTGAGAGCCTACGGTGGCAAAGGTTGAGTGAGAAGAGTGGTTGGTGGCTTTCATTCTAACTTCCCTCTGTTTCCTCTCCCCTTTTCGTTCTCACGGAAGAGCCGCAGTTTCTTAAGAGAGCACAGGCATCGCGCAGAGCCCGAGTAATCCTCAAAGCAGGTGAGCTTCCCCGAGAGGGACTCACTCCTGTACGAGCCTTAACTGCTTGCCCCGCCCCTTGGCTTCTCGTCTAGTTTTTTTCACTTTATTGTTTTGGATTCTGTGTCATGGCCTGCCTACTTTAATGCACGTTCCTCCGGAGCCTGAGAGATCAGAGAGGCTGCCCTTGTTGTCTCTTCATTTTGTCTGCTGTGGCCTTCAAAGACCGTCATAGGCCAGCTGCGAGGGGAGGAAGTGTTTTCCCCCACTTAGTTTGTCGCATGGGGCGGTCTTGCGTAATGCCTGTGTAGATTCTGCTTTCACTTCTCTATAGTTGGTGACGGGTTATCGGTTCAGGGAAAGCTCCTCTGCCTTCTTTTCACTTTAGCAGAGTGAATGTTGGAGAGGAGGTCGTCTCCCTCCACTTCAGCATATAGCGTTCTGTATGCTGAAGTGAAAGAAGTGGGAGGCGCTTCCCTAAACTTTTAACCTGTCACCGACCATTGTGGTCTAGTAGTGGATGATTGTTTTTTGCATCGTGTTTTTGGCAGTTGCTGTGCCCTTCCTTAGATAGGCTTGATTGTTGTTTCGTTGCCTCTTACCTTTGCATGCTTTCTATTTGTCTTTTAAACATCATGTTTCTTCTCTATAAGTGATACTTTTTGTAATGGCTGTTGCACACATTGTTTTGAGTTGCAGTGGTTCTAAAACATGCTACTGCTTTTATTGCAATGCTGATGTAGACATAAGGCAATTTGCAGGGTAAGGTTTGTTGCTGGGACTCTCTTATGTCAAAGGACAACTGCTGTTGGATTTTAAACTTTGATGCAGCTGCAAAATGTGGCCTTCAGTTTTATTTCTAGTGCATCATCCCTTAGCTTTGAAAGCCAGCTGGAGTTTTCTGATAACCTTTCATATATTTATGTGTGCATACCATAGGCCCTATGTTACCTGAATGACACCCACAAGTGTGCATATCTCTGCTCTCAGAAAGTAAATATTTACCACAATAAAATCCGTATTCTTTGTAAGTGCTTGAAAAATGTCAAACCATACTATATTTGTGTTTTAAGGTGATACTTATATTTTTCTATCTTGAGTAAGAAAAATGTCAATAATAGTTCTCTAGCTTGCCTAATATTAATTTATTTGAATCCACCACTTTGACGACTCTTCTGCCCAAACTGGGCTGCATCTGCCTTGCGTATCGAATTTACTCACGACAAGCAAAGGTGAAAAATTACAAGGTTGCAGTAAGACTGGCAGAAGTCATCAGCTCATTGCAAGACGATAACTGACCTTTTTGTGCGTGCTTTCTTATAGGATGGTTCAACACTGTCAATGTGTACAACAAGGAAGTTCTCTTCAATGCCATTGAGAACAGACCGAAAGACGTTCCACTAATCACTGTCTGCAATCACCACTCTTGCTTGGATGACCCTTTCATTTGGGGTGAGTCGGCATTACTGTTTCTGGCTCGTGATGTGATCGATTCTTTCACTTGGTACTTCGTTCGTTTTTGTGCGACACGAGAATTTGTGTTCTACCATATTTCTTTTACATATAGCCCGCACTGTATAGAGAAGAAAAAGCCCATGTGTCTACTCGTTGATGAAGTATCTAAGAGGTTTACAAAACAATGCTCTAGAGCCAGGGGATCTCAAATCTTTCTCTCTTGAGGAATGCATACCCTCCTTGTTGGTAGCCGAGGAACTCTCAGAGTCTCGGTGCTGAGGAAGAGTACGGACCTTGTAAACATTAAGGCAGATAATTGGAGGTGGCTTGGCTCATAGTTATGTATCAGTGGGTGGCTCAGGCCTGCTAAAATAGTGCTAATTAAACTAATAAAACACTTACTCAAAGGCAAGGATGGTCGAGGTGCCCCTTGGGATACTCTGGGGCACCCCTGGGTTCCTAGGGAACCCACCTGAGATCCCATGCTATAGACAGTGATACAATGCACATTATACTGTTGGCCTCATTATTTGTTAGACTGTCGTAGATGGAAGGACGCTGAGACGACTTGTCCGCCTTTGCAGGGATGCTGGAGCTGCGGCACATCTTCAAGCAGCAATGCATGCGCTGGAGTGTGGCGGCCCACGACATCTGCTTCACCAACGAGCTGCACTCCCGCTTCTTTGCCATGGGCAAGACTGTGCCTGTGTGCCGGGGGAAGGCGTCTTCCAGAAGGGCATGGACTACTGCATAGATCTGCTCAACAGGGGCATGTGGGTCCACATCTTCCCCGAGGAAAGGTCAACATGGTCACCCAAGAGTTCCTGCGGCTCAAGTGGGGTGCGCCCTCCTCCTTCCTCTGGCACTCTCTTGTAGCACCGGCTCAGTGGCTCAGGCTGCACTCCTTTTGAGGGTTCCATGCAGTATGATATATCAGAATAAGATTCTGATATACCGGAAGCAGTAATCTCCATTTTGGTTCCGGGAATCACTTTATGGCAGTGGGATAGCTAGCGGTTTTTACATTAGTTTCGATTGCTCCAACTGTACGAGCGCGTTGATGTAGGTTGGGGCCCTGTACTGTGATATGAATAGTATAGACGTGGATTACTAAATCTTGGATGGAGAAGCTTGAGAATGAAGTTCACCCGAGCTTCGTGGTTCGTAAAGGCCTTCTGTTGAACTGTCGTTGGGAAGCGGAATCGGCAAAAGATGTCAGATTCCCAACTGAGCGCACTCGGCAGTCCTCAGTGCAGTCTTGGAGGACCAGCCTGGACTGCGTCTGTGCTATCGTGGTGAAAGGCGGCATGGGATAAAGCATGACATTAGTCTGGCAGCTCTCTGCCGTTGTGCTCGGTACAGTGGCGTAGCCAGGAATTTTTTTCAACGGGGGGGGGGCTGGCTGAGGTGGCTGAGATGTCCATGACTTGGTGTGCGGAGAGGGGAGGGGGTTCAAATGCATGTGTATATTATAGGGTCGGCTGGATTACGGGGGGGGGCTGAAACCCTATAAGTTCCCCTTCCCCTGGCTATGTCCCTGCTTCGATAGTACCCAATGCCATGTGCTCCCTTGTTCATGCTAGATGTGATGGAGGTAGTACAGTGGCTCTAGTCAGTTTGAGCGCAAGGTGTCTCTAATCAGAGTGTGGCTCTGTAGCAATCTTGTTTTTAAGCAAAGCATTCCCAGCTGTGGCCGAGCAGATGGCACAAAGTGCACGAAATATGTGCTGACAAAATAGCGATTTCAAAACAAAATATATATTGTTTTTTTATATGAAAGAAGTAGCACTTCACAGTTGTATTACTAGCAGAAATTGCTACACTTAGAGAAGCCTTCAGGAATGTGGACTGTCCTGAGGAGGACAGGGACATCTTACTGTTGTTTCAAGCTGTGGCAGTCATCAAGCACCAGCCTGCCATTGGTATCTCATGACATTCCTGCATAACCGTATACTCCGTTTCCACGATAACTTGGCAAACTGTGGAAGCTAATGCCCCGCGACCCAACAAGAGTGTCGGAGCGAAGCTCATGACCCGACGTCACAGGAACATTTGTGTCACTATGCCAAATGCAAGGCTCAAGACCCGGAGGAACCGGCTGTCGTCTGCTAGCCAAGAGTCGTCTGCTCCAAAACCAACCAACTTCGGATGAACGTCCACCGCAGTAAAACATCCGTCCGCTAGAATAGCAAGCATTTCACGAACAGTTCATGAGACAACCACACGCTCAATTCAGCCATGAATCTGTGACGGGTGCTAATGCTAGGACACAGTGCGATGTTTTGAGCGGAAACAGCCAATTGCACTGCTGCGATCGCCAACGACCACGGCGCTAAGAGGCGAAAGAATCGAGCGGATATGGATGTGGCGTCGCTTCTTTGGTTTAAATATCATTGAAACTCGTAAATTTGTGATTATTTATTCTTTATTCTTCATATCTTCTCGTTATAGATGGAATCACGCGAGTTCAATTGCCGTTAAAAGAAAAGAAGCCTAGAACTACTTTTTGTCGCGGAGGGCACTGTTGCTGTGGCGGAAACGAGGCTTCGGTGGCCTTGACCATGGAGTGTTATTACGTGCCTTGCTCTGGCGCCCTTATTGGTTCGCAGGGGCCGCAGCCTCCACAGTTTGCCAAATTATCGTGAAACGGAGTGTAGCGACCTTTTTCGTTTTGTGCTTTTTCGCTATGATAGTAATTACAGAAGTGAGTTCTTTTAGCTGGTCTCTTTGAAATAATCACTGTTCTTTTGTCTCCTTCCTTGCACTGAATTTCTAATGAGGTTCCTCTTGTATTTGTGAAGGCGTCGGACGGCTGATAGCAGAGAGCAAGAAATGTCCCATCGTCATTCCCTTCTGGCACGTTGGTAGGTGTCCCACCAAAAATGGTGCTGAATGGCACCTTTTGCTACGCTTCTTGCCAACACTTTTCTCCTTCCTTTTGCTGCAGGCATGAACAATGTGCTGCCAAACAAGGAGCCCTATGTTCCACACTGGGGACAGGTGAGACCCACGGCTTTCACTCGGGCCACCGATTTTAAATTTAGAGACTCCTTATTTCCGCTTCAGTCTCTCGGTGATTACCCCATCCTCTCTATACTGCTTCTATTATTGCAATGAATTATTTGCTGGTTTTAACATCATAAGTTAGTGTTTAGTTTGCTTGTGTTGGAGGACTAAAACAAAGATAAGAGGGTTAGAAAAAATTATGTAATGAACCAAAAACACTGCATAAAGGCAGTAGAAAGTGCTTTATCATATAAACCACAGTTTATACAGCTGGTTTTATTGGATTCCTTCAGTCTATTTCATTTACTTTTGTTTTTATTTTATGCTTTCGGACAGGCAAGGTGACCAATGTGTGTAATAATATCAGGTCCACAGTATTCATATAAAAGGTATACTTTTTTATTTCTCTTATGCTCTCTTTTTTTTTTTTTTGTTTTTGTTTCCATGGATCTATTAACCAAATGTTTGAACAGACATTTACGGCTGTCTTCTTGGTGAATATTGAAAACCTGAAACTCTAGCTATAATTTGACTTCTCTGTCACTTAAAACTGATTTGAGAATTGACCTTTATAGAGACCCAGGTTTACTTTCTGAGAAGTATCCCTAGGCCCCAGAGAAGCACGGGACCATTTAACTTTAGAGTAAGCAGACTTGGGAAGTAATCTGTTACTTCGCAAATAACTTTGTAATTGCCACGCAATTTTTTTGCGGCAGCAGTTTGTAACGTAATTTTGTTACAAATATTGGTAATGGATTTATTTAATTGCTGGTTAGTTTTTAAACGTATGAACATAATACTGAAACTGGAGCAATATTGCCACGCGCATCGCTGAGCGAGCGTGTACGTAGCGGTCGAGTCGAATGGTTACCGTTCTTGGCTGTCACGCGGAAGATCTGGGTTCGATTCCAGGCAGCGGAATGTTCTTTTATTTATTCTTTCTACTTGGCGTTCTTGCAAATTCACGAAATTTCTTGTCTGATCGAAGTTACGAATGTTCTACGAGCCGGACGTTCTAGGCCGAATGTTCTAGAGACCCACACTGCTACAAAAGGTGCTCCGCGTGGCAAGCCGCAGTCACTCTCGCCCCAGCATTCGATCCTGCGGTTACGCCGCCGTCGATGCCCGCGATGCTCTATTGTTATCTTTTGTTTTCTTTTTATTTTGGGCACAAGTTCGCCCCAGTGAACGTTTATAGTTAGTTTCAGTTTTCGTCGCCTCATCATTTGTCATTCGTGACAGTACGAGTAGGCAATTCAGCAGCATAAAGATAGCAAGTTTAACAAAATAAAAAACAATATATAAGAAACAAAAACGAAAAAAGAATTGTATGACTGGTTACTAGAATTCCTCAAAAAACGTGCAAGGCATATACAAATATGCGAAAAACGAAAATCAAGAAGACAACGCCAAGTAAGCGTTGTCTTTTTGTTTTCTCTAGCGGAGGTAGACTATGCTAATGAGCATGCGCACTGCTAGCTTTGTCTGCAGAATTCTAGGAATCATTTCCGGTTGCTGTAAGCTAGCGGGATGGCAGATGTAGTTGTAGCTTTCGCTGCCTGACTCAGCTTACAGTAGAACGGAGTGCACCGACATTCTTTTTCTAAAATACAATATTTTATTTTTACAAGGACTACCTTAATCTGGGCGTATAAAAAAAAAAAGGAAAGTAGTGTTGCAGAACATTTTTGAAATCATCAAAATTGTTTCTATTGTTTTCTAGCTAAGTGTACGGGACAAGTAATGCGAAAGTAATTTGTAATGTAACGAGAAAGTAATCCGTTGCTTTTCAGCCAAAATAATTTGCAACGGTAATCCATTACATTTGAGGCTCGGTGATTTGTAAATTGTAATCCATTTCATTTCTTCAAGTAATGGGCACAAGTCTGAGAGTAACTCACTGGAGGCTTAGAGAAAGAATAGCACTAACAATAGTAACTAGCAGGTCAGAAAATAATTTTCTCCCATTCTGTTTGACGCAAAGTTGAGGTAGAACCAACTTAAAACCGGAGGTGGTGCAAAGTTACATTTTTGATTACCATAATTTGCTCACACCTTGCTGGTTTTGTTTTCAGATGGTGACCATTTTAATCGGCGACCCAATTGATTTCTCGCCACTCCGGGACACCATGAAGAAGCAAGAGAAGAGTGCGGTAAGGTTTTGAAGTTCTGTTTTCTAGGAAGCAGCAAAAACACACTTCCTGTGGTGGGATAGGATTGGCACATACAATATACTTTGTTCTTGAAAAAACTACCACCACTTTTGTATGTTCTATCAGGATATCTTGCATAACATGTCTCCTGTTGCCTGCATAAAAAAAAATCTATGACATTTGTCACTGTTAAAGGGCAACTCTGCTTCATTTTATGTTTTTGAAAAAACAATTGCAGTCCTCTTCAGTATTACATAGGAAGACCACACCTCAAATATTACTACCTAGTGCTGTTTAAACGTTTCTTAAACAGTCCGGAAAAATGCAACGTGCCAACTTGCCGGAATCGGCTGACCTTAGCGGGCGAATTGAGGCGCAACCAACAGCGCAGTCAAGGCTACAGCGTTGGCATAGCCAACATTGAGCTAAATGTCGTCACCATTGCCCCTTTTTGTTTGTTTTTACTTCTCTGGGCAAGTGTAATAGGTGACGTCGGCAACGTTTCCTCTCGGCGCTCAGCGGTGTTTATGTGATTCAGCGCGCTTCTTGGGAGCCACCCGACCGTCCCACCGTTACTGCGGCCTCCTGTGTCACAACTGCTCTCGTCACCTCACCGTTCATGATTATTGTCTCTCGGAGTTTCGTTCACACTCAGATGCGTAGACTGAGGCCGCAGTTGTGCACACGTCGTCGGATATCATAGACACCAAAACGTGGTGAAGACTGTGTTGCAGACAACGCTTGCGCCTGGCACATGCCCAGCCCAACGGCGGCCCGCCCAGGCATAGAGGGTCACGTGACATCTCGCACCACGTGATAGCCATGCTTTTGGTGGCCCAAGAGGCCAGTTTTGCCAGACGGAGCCGAAGTTTCGGTTTCGATTTCTGCTCACGTTTAGAGTAAGGTTTAACAATATATATACCCATTTTTCCGAAGCAAATGACTAAGTGTCTTTTATTTGTGCTTTTTAATGAGGTATCACTCATTATCCCGAAATTTTCGGAATTCAGTGGAGATGCTTTTTAATAGAATTGGTTTTTCAGTATTCCTTCGGGTGTGCCTTTCTGGTTCTAGAACTTCTTTGGGTTACCGATGGGTTGGCATATACTGCCTTTGCCGTGAGACTGTGTCCCGGCACTCTAAGAAAGCTAATAAATTGGTGAGTTAATGAATCCTACAGGAATGTTTGTTTCCTTGTGGGTGCAGATGGAGCAACGCAAAGCCATAACAGACACCATCCAGGAGGAGTTTGGGGAGCTCAAGAGTCGTGCGGAGACGCTTACACCAACTGAGCTTGCCCTCCTGCTAACAGAACTGTTATCATACTTGATTCAATTCTTGATGGTGTGCTTGTCGACGCGTGCCGCAACTTCAAACAAGAGCCGACGCATTAGTGTGGTCCTTGAAGTTAATCGGTCAGTTAGTGAGGAGCAGCCTTTATTTCCAGGGGCCTGCAAAGTTATTGCTGATGCAGCTTGTCCTTCTTTTTCTAAGTTCAAAAAGGTTTCTCACGCTCAAGCTTGGTACTGGTAAATCTGCCTTTTTATGTTTAAGTACCTAGCAGTTGTATGTTTTTAAAGTGCACCCCACACATGTTTGTTTTAGTCTAAGCGACCAACAAAACTGTCATGTGCACACTGTCGCGGTTATACATTGTTTTCTGTGCTTGAAAAAGCAGGCATTAGTAATTTCAACGAGTTGATCAGCCTGCGAGGGCTGTTTTAGCGCGTCCTGTTACTATGTTCATTTTTGTTTTGTGGTGCATGTGCACACTTTTATTAAGAGAGCTTTATGTGGCTGTTATCGACTGCCATACTGCTGGCAACGCAGTGTTGTGATTGATGGTTCGGTTCTGGGATAACGGTGTTCTGGCTGGTGTCTTTAGGCAGGAATGTGTGGGAGGCGATGTGAGTGTCGCCTAAAAGTCCCGCAACTATTCAATACGCGGTATATTTGGAAGCGTACCACATCCTTCATTGTTGCCATTTTTTGTTGAGAGTATATATGCTGTGATATAGTTGCACGTCATTGACCGGATTTTCGTCTCGTTTTAATCGAGGAGTTTTAATGCAAAGCCTGTTTATTCTGCTGGGCACCAGAGCTCTGTTGGCAGGCTGTACCCTTGACTGGATCTGGAGTCATGTACGATTTCAGCATGGTAAATGGGTAAAACAAAAATTATTTCTGCAGAACATTACGTTGCAATTTATGACGGAGATGCCAGTAGATGGTGGATTTGTCTCGCAAATATTGCACAATAAACAAAAGCAAATTTTTTTTTGGAAGGGTAATGGCACAGGTTATTTTTATTGGTATACTTTTTGAGGAGCTGCACTGTAAATTACGGGAGAACATATTTTCTTTTTCTTTCTAAAATAATACATTATGGTACTCCTTCCTTGTCATCTGCATTGATAAAATTTGATTGATACTCGTGTCTTTTGATAAAGGCAAACTCGACATCTGCCCTAAACAAACCCACGTCTGCTGCTGTATGTTTGGCATAAATTAGTTTCACTTCAGGCACATTTTTGCAGTGGGTCTAGTCTGACCATGTTGTAGAAAAGATGTGTACAGTAATCACCCAAACACCATCCTCCATAGTAGCTGTGAATAGTGTATTGCGCCTTTCATGCTATACCCAGTTTGCATCATCTCAGCTTAGAGGTGTACGCTTGTAGTTGGCATTTGGACTTCGATGCAATAGACGGTTCTTTTGAGACGATAGTTTCGCTGTCTCTAACGAGCGAGTTGCACCTTGCTTGAGAGTACTTAACACATACAATAGAAATATTTAATGTTTGATAAATTACTGTTTTGGGGGTTGGCATACAGAAATATAATGTTTAAATTTGTGAACCTTGAATAACATTAAAAAAGTCAGTTTGAAATAAATTTGCACATTGGGGAGAGACAAGTTTGTTTTTGTAACAGTTTATTTCTTTAAATTATTGTACAAAGGGTATGATTTCAGCAAATAAATTGTTGAGCCTGCAACGTTGTTCGTTTATCGTTCACCCTTCTTTTTTTGGAGCATATCTTTCACAAGATGGAGATTCTTAGCAATCGTAGGTAAGACACATAAGGCTCGCTTTGCTTCGTGGAAGCAGGACCTTTCCTCAGCATGCAAGGCTTTAAGGTAGCACCTCATGTTCCAACAAAGTGTCTCTACTGAAAGACTACCACAGCGTCCTGCTTGTGCTGAGACCATTGCACTTCTATTTTGCTCCGACTGGTTGCTTACTCCCTTTCGCTTATGTACAGTGACTAGTCGGACTACCAACACACTAACATAGATCGCTTATGAAGTGCTGAATACTAGATCCTAAGTAGTAGTGTTGCAGATCTCTGAATATGAGAACTATGTACAGATGAAGGGAATGGTGCAAGTCGCGAAGCTAGCTTGTGGCCGTTGTCTTCGTCTGGAACAGTTGTTCGGCTGCTGAAGCCCAGCTGAAGCCGTGCTGCAGACCCAGATCGACGATGCTCCTGAACGTGTCTTCCCTGTTATTCACTGCACCGAACGTGAAGACCTGTAACGAGAAGACAAGTGGTTATGATTTAGCTGATCGCAGGCAGGGTTGTAAAGGCCCGTTCACACTCTTGCGACCGAGTACGACCGAGAGAGACCAGACCGGTTTGTAAGCTTCTTGCGATCTCTTGGGACCAGCTCCGCTGTAGCACATCCGGTCCTAAAAACCGGTCTGGTCTCTCTCGGTCGCCCTCGGTCGCAAGAGTGTGAACGGGCCTTAAAAGTTGTTTCAAAAATGTACCTAAGATACAGTTAAGGCCCGTTCACACTCTTGCGACCGAGTACAACCGAGAGAGACCCGACCGGTTTTTAAGCCTCTTGCGATCTCTTAGGACCAGCTCCGCTGTAGCGCATCCGGTCCTAAAAACCGGTTTGGTCTCTCTTGGTCGCACTCGGTCGCAAGAGTGTGAACGGCGCTTTACAGTTACTCGTACGAAAAGGTACCTAAGTACTCACTTAAAAATGTACCTAGGTACAGGTACAGTTTCTTCAAAGTTTGTTTATTTTCCCAAAATTTTCAGAATATATTGGAAGCAAAGCTTTTTATACTAAGCGATGCAAAAACGAGTTCAATAAATGTGCCTGTTACTGCGGTAGTCGATGCGAGATAAGCGAAAAACCGCATTCACATGGAGCATTCCAGGACATTATCTTTTTCCCTTCAGTGCTCTATTTGAATTTAGAATCGGGACCTCCCCAAAGTGTTTATCTGACATCTTCGATTGCAGTTTAGTAGCAATTGTTCCTCCTACACTAAAAATGCGTTCCACCGCCGCACTGCTTGGAAGCTCAGTGTTGAATTTTAAGAACATGCTTTTTAGCCGCGGCATGTGCTTGAGACACTCCAGACTTCTTGTCGGAGCAAGTTTGGTGTACTGTACAAATTCCTGCTCCCATGAAGCTGATGAGGACAATGTTTTTAAGTTAAAGAAGTGCTCGCAGTCTTCATCGTCGCCTCCTTGTTCGCCTGACCCGACGCTTTTTCCATGTTGATGTTTGCATAAGTTTGTTCTTTAGATAATCCCAGACCCGTTTCCGTTCTGCTTCGTTGTTTATCCACGCTACCTTAAATTTTGGATGGCACACGGAAGATATTATCAAATGTTTTTATTCTGGAGAGTATAATAGCACTTTGGCGGTTTGATGTGATAAAAACGATTGGCGATTCCTGTGAAGCCGAAGGGGACCCACGAGACGCTGACCAATAATGCAACCAGGGGTTTCCCAGGAATTGCAATTGGGGGAAAGGGGGGAGGGGGGGCATTGAGAATAGCAGAGTCGTTGCGAATTAATGGGTGCCTTCAGAAAAACAGGGGGTGTACACCCCCTCCCTAGGGGGTGTGTAGGGAAATCACTGAATGCAACTCGGTAAGGACGATTATCCAATGCACTTTTGGGATCCGCGGAGCCTCAAACGCGCAATGAAGTCCATTTCGTTTGAGATGAAGGAAGCAGGTCACTATTTTTCCCTAAACGGAGTTCCGATGCAATTCAATCAATTGGTGTTGCCAATTCAGTGTTCGCTCAAATGAGCACCGCCATTCCTCAAGTGTCGTTAGATAAAACATCATGGGTGGGGCTTCGTTCGCTAAAACGTTAGATCAAGTCGGTGCCTCCCAGGTCGTACCCAACTCAACGTTAATCACGGCACATGGAAGTGTGTTAATACTTCAAGATTTATAGTTTCTACCATTTTGACGAAGTTAAGTGAAAAGTACCTGTAAAAAGTAAATTCACTTAGTTACAAGTTATTGGAAAATGTACCTAAGATACAGATACGATACCGAAAAATGAAAGTACGTAGGTCTGTACCTCAGGTACATCAAAAGTACCTAGATACCGATTTCCAGTTATTTGTACCTTGGTAATTTACAACCCTGATCGCGAGACTGTAGCTGTGTGTTGTGGGCACGACCGAGGAGGTCGTGGTTGTGGGTTGCCACATTCTTGCACCTTTGGAAAATCGACTGTGTGAATTAGTTTGTCAAGGGTGAAAGCCTGTTGTGAAGAGTAGTTGAGTGTAGTCGAAATGTTCTGTTGGAATCCAAAGATCAGACTGTGTGTTGCTCTGCCATCACTTTCCAACAAAGATGGTACGACTCCGCTTGATAATTTCTGGCAGGAAAGGCTTTAATGCAAGCAAACTAATGCGATTTAGTTTATCTGAACAAACAAAAGCAGCAATTGAAAGGTGCGAAAACAAAGCAAAAAAATCTCAGATTCCAAATTTTAAATTGTTCAGTGCATTTTTAAGCGGAGTCTAATAGCATGTTAGAAGGCCCTCCAAACATCTGTGTACCTTTGACTTGAAAATTGCTTGAAGCTACGCCGCGTTCTCGCCTTGCCAGCCTTGCGCATGCATGCGCACTACACTTTTTACTGCAATATGGTACTACGTGGCATTCCAAGGCCTCTAAACTCGTCAAACACAAAGTTGCGACCGCAGTTGACGGAGCACACCGATTGGCCTATCACGACGATGACTTTGCACTTTTTTCGCCGACGTCCAACCGGCGCGCCCCGCAATCTTTCGGCTCCAACTTTGTGTTTGACGAGTTTAGGGCCCCAGAAGTAGTAAAGAGTAGTGTAAGACGGGAAAACGGAAGACAACAGAGTGTCAGTTACTTTCGGAATTCTACATAGTACCATGTTACAGTACAAAGTATGTTCCTAAACTGAATTTGACTAAGTACCCAACGCCAACAGTACACGCTGACTGGGACAACTCTAAAGAAAACGTGAACCAAAATGGCGCCATCGCATTAGCCACAAGCCGAGGTATGGTTACAGTGGTATGGTGCCTGGAACGCGTCTCATTCCAGGCACTAGCCAAAGCTCGAGCCGAGAGACATTCACGTGCCCCTGAGCAAAGGAGCAGACTGCCATAGAGTGACTAGGGTACCTAGGCTGGACATTGACGTATCAGCGTCTGATTGGTGGATTTCTGAAAGCCGTAGAAAAGGCAGTCAGTGATGAAACTAGCAGACGACGCCGACGTTCGGCGCCTGAACGCCCGACCCTGACGCCACTGCTCCTCTGGGGCAGGGGCGGATCCAGAACTCCGTTTTGGGGGAGGGGGGGCGGAATTTTTTAAGGGTACTATTCTCCCATTCTTTGTTGTGCAAGGGGCGTCCATCCATGTCAAATTGCCCTCCGAGAAGGGGGAGGGAGGGGGCTCGACTTTGTTTGGGGGGGGGGGAGGTGGCCACCCCCGTCGCCCCCCCCCTCCCCTTGGATCCGCCACTGCTCTGGGGGTGGTGTAGACGACGATCTTACTCGCTCTGATTGAAGGGATACAGTGGGTAGAGCCAAAGGCAGCTATCCCCTCGTGTCTATCTGCTATCCTTCCAATCAGAGCTGTGACGTCACTATCCGCTACGCAGGAAGCAGACGAACTTGCTCCCTCTCCAGCGGCAGTCTCGAACGAAGCGATCTACAGCGCGCGTCCCGGGTTCTGAGAGTGTACGTCAGTGTTGCCCGACTGCGCTGGGCTGTGGGTTTTCTTGTCGGTGGGCTGTGACAGCCTGTGTAGGCGGCTTTCCGGACACTGGTGTCGTCTAAATTGCCACGTTTTATTGTTTCTTTTTGTGTTCTATGGCTAATAGAATTTCTCGATGTTTTAAAGAAAGAATTGTTTGATTTAATTGTTGATTTTTTACCCATACACTCAGCCGTGTCAATCTACAAAGGTCTTAACTGTCGAAAATATGTGACCACACAGGATAGCCGAAATGCATGGGATCCGGACATTTCTGTGTAGTGCGTTTCGGTGCGGTCTTTTCGGTGCACGGACTTTTCGGTGCGCGGACATTTCGGTGTACGGACATTTCGGTGCACGGTCAATCGAAAATCGTAAGTTTTTTTTGTTTTGTTTTGTTTTCTCTAAAAGTAAGAAGCATTATCTTAGCTAGAAATGATTTCTTTCGCACTTTATAATTTTGTAGACTTGGACATCCATTTACGGTCACTTAGTGATATACGACCTAAGTGACTTTGTTAGGCGCAGCACCATCCTGCGGGAGGACTGGAGACATTGGACGTTATGTTTCGTTTGCCGGTGTCACTTTTCCAACGTACGCACTAGACGCATCACATCGTGTTTACGCGTTCATTCGATACAGGCGTTCTTGGCATTTTCTGTAAAGGTGTGGACTTTTTTATTGATAATCTGTGAGGAAATGCCCCAACAGCAAGAAATTTGAAAATGTTGAAAATTACCCGAGACTGTGGTAAAAGATGGGAAACTTCGTGGAACTTTGAGACGTCCTCTTGTATGTCCTTTTTCTTCCACGACGTTTCTCATCTTTCACCACAGTCTCGGATAAATTTCAACATGATCACCATTCACCAGCTCGCCTGCACAGTCGCCGTTTTTTCGTTAAGCTCAGAAAAATTTGGAATATCTTCAAATGTGCGTCCACCGCAAAATCGTAAAGCATTGATTGTTTAGCCCACCTGACAAGAGGAATTAAAGTTCCTCCCATCCGTCACGCGTCGCACGTTTTGTAATATAAATCGAGGCATAAAACACAATGTTAACCTCTTGGTATGCGAGCCCAAAGGAGACAATGGACACACAAAAACACGTCAGACACGGACAGCGTGTCTGGCGTGTTTTTGTGTGTCCCTTGTCTCCTTTTGCTTTCGCATACCAAATTTTTTCACCAACACGCTCTCTTATTTCTATCTACATTGTTAACGTTTGTGGCCAAGCATGGTTCTAACAGGCTCTAAATATAAACTAATAAAAAAAAGCGTAAAAAAAAGAACATTTTCCAGGACAGTTTGTTAAAATCTCTTATCAGTCGTAAATGCCGCTGAGAAGTTTATTCAGATTAAATGTTGTATTAAGAGCCGAAATGTCAGTGGGAAAGTTTAGAGCTTGTTGAGGAAACACACGAATTACCTGTTTGCAACGTGATACGGTTCGCGTTCATTTTTTCTTTCCGACCAGTGAAAAATGTTGCGAAACATGACAAAATTCCTGATAACGCGCCCGCCCAATCATGCACTCAGTTCCGATTGTCACAAGCTTTCTGTATAAGCCAAAAAAAAAGCACGCTAGACGCATGCACCGCGCTTTATTTCTTTCGTAAGCAAAAGCCCTTGGGTTTTATAAACCGGGTTCCGTATCTGGTATGCGGGACAAAACAATATTAAAACATTTCAACTTGGAATATCCGAGAAAATATAAGTGACGCAAAACAAGAATGTGCGACAATCACGCATTTTTCGGGAACACCTTCCAGCGGCATGGAGAGGCTAAAACTATGTTTTAACGCATACCAGAAGTGAAGACATTCAACATGGCTGAGCCCTTGTAAAAAAGGTCTATAGGATCAGTGCGGATATTGCATCAGCGCTAAGTGTTGCAAATGAACAGCAGGGACGCTCTGTGCCGTGTCGAGTCAATTGTAACTGTTGGGACGTACGGAAGGAATTGGACATAATTGGATTGGATTAACTGAGTCGATGCATAAGCCCGTTTCCTGGACCAATTACTTGATATATAACTTGTTTTCCCGCGTTTTATTTGCAGAAGAAAAAGAGCACAACTTACATCGCCAGTGCTCGTTGTTACCACTAGTGACATGCCGTCACCAGGAATCCAGGAATATGGCCTTCCCTGCAGGTTACCGAAAGCACGACGGAGTTAGAAACGTGATCATTAATCTTCCCCCTCTCCCAGAAGCGTTAATTTTAATTTTGGCTTACCTTCTCCAACTTCATGATCCTAGTGAGAGGGATTGCGACGTTCTTGGGGTGCTGGCTCTTGTAGCGCAAAAACAGCAAATAACTGGAAACAAAATAAAAAGAAAGAAAGTCATTTCCATGGTTATTTTTTTTTAAATTCTATTTAGAAATTGAGGTATTCTAGACAATGCTGATTGAGACCTTATTCGTAAAGGCGATTTTTTTATATGTACATCTTTCCGTCTTGAGATGCGCGCTCCGAGAGCGAGGAAGAGAGAAAGTGCGATTCAGTAGACCGATCTCAGCAGCCAGTATGGCTAGTAGTATGGCTACGCCAGAGCTGTGTATACAGAGAGTTTGGTCAATGGGAGGCGCGGGCAGAGCCAGGGCGTGCACCGCGTGCACCAGACGCAGAAAGGGGGCTTGGCATGCTCTCTTGGCCAACCACAAGCCGAAAAGAATCTTCTAGTGGTGGTAGCGAGAAACAGTCTTAATCGTTTTAATAAGCGCGTAAGAGTGAAATGTAGTAACCCTTCATGGTTGAAAATAGGGTGCACGTGATCTTTCGATCATTATCACGCAGAAAGATGTAAGAAACGAATGTGCCGCTCGAACTATGTTTTGCTCGGACAGAGTGTGAATGCTCGGACGGCAGTTTCCCGGCCCTCGGCGCCTGGCGTACGGATCATGTCGATCGTTCCGCTAGTCGCATTCTTCTACAATGATTTTGGATGACCGCGATTGAAACGTCACGTGCACCATATTTTCAGTCACCAAGAGTTACTCCGACTCGCTTATTAAGTCTGTTTCACGCGACCACCGCCAGGGTAATATTTCCGGCTACTGGCTGGCCACATTCGAATTTGTGAAGACGCCATGGAGCACGCCCAGCCCGCTTTCGGCCAATGGCGTCTCCTCCTGTGTCTCCTATACTTCCCAATGAATGGCCAAACTCTCTACGTATAATACGGCTCTGGGCTACGCCACCGCCGCCGCAATGCATCGAGGGAACTTTAGTCTTTTTACACGTGCTACAACCACGCTGCAGAGCATGAGGCGGCACGAGCCGTCTCGGGCGCTGCCGCCTGCCGACTGTGAACAAATTATGGCGGCCTCACGCATGCGCCGGTCTGCTTCCAAGTTTGGTTAAATCGCTGCACGCAGCCTACCCTGGTTGCGTACTTAGTTTTGTTAATAGGCAGTTTTAGGCAACCGTTTCCTCACATCCGATTCAGTACGAGCTGCGCATGCGCTACTGCAGAAGACTCGCACATGCGCAGTTCGTACCGGAGAGTTCATCGTACCGTATCGGATGTGCAAAGACGGTTTCCTAAAACTTTATAATGTCCTTACGATGTCCTAAGGTTCTGGGGATGCCTTGTGGACGTTCATAGGACATAGTGAGGATATTCCCAGTACTAAGTGTGCTACTAATGTACAGTCCCAGGCAATATGAAAGACCCACTGGGATCGCGTGGACGAGGCGATGGCTGGCGGGGGCGCTGCGACCGCTCCGGGCAATTCCATTCTGCTTCGAGGGGAGGACGCTCACTTAGGGTTCAGCACAAACTGACAAACTGATAAGCGCGCTGCGCTTTAGCTGAGCCCCGAGTTAGCGTACTCCCCTCGAAGCTGAATGGAATTGCCCGGAGCGCTCGCAGCGCCCCCGCCAGCCACGGCTTCGGCCACGCGCTCCCAGTGGGTCTTTCATATTGCCGGGGACTGTACATACGTGCGCCATCAGTCAGGCCGGCAAGCAGGCGTTGGTTGCACGTTTGCATTGACTGTGGCGCATACTGTACCTAAATGGGGGGGGGGGGGGGAGTGAGCGCGACTTACTTGTCCGTCAAGTAGAGGCGTCCGTTACGGAAGGCTGACGTTAGCGACCGTTCTTTCTTGATCAGGGTGCACTTTCTGCCTTGTTCCCAACCTGAAGGCAGACGAAGAAAATATCACGATATACAGGCTTCCAGACATGGTGAAAAAAGTAAAAAGAGTTGCTAGTTGGTGCGTTACTCGGGAGGAACAGCTATTATGGCAGGCGTTGTCAAGATACACAGGTTTCCAGACATGGTGAAAAAAGTAAAAAGAGTTACTAGTTGGTGCGTTACTCAGGAGGAACAGCTATTATGGCAGGCGTTGTCTGCCAGTTGTCTAAGTTTTACCGCAACCATGCGGTTCCAATACACACACAAAAAGGCGAAAAAAGTGACATGTGCGGAGAAGGTTTACACTCAGTCCTACCACACCACAAGTAATTTGTCGTAACATGTATGAATTTTTAGACTCCGGGAATTTAGTCCGCTCCAAGAAGCGTAAGTCTCTGCATATATTTATATATATATTTATATTTATATTATATATATATATATATATATATATATATATATATATATATATATATATATATATATAAAACATAGCCAGTGCTGTTTGACTGCTAGCCTCAGGTCTTTAATCACGCTGTTGTGAAACACGGTCCCGCACGCCGGTGCGATGCTCATCCAGATTGAAATTAGCATTGGGCAAGAATTGAACCCAGGTTCCCTGGGTTCTGCAACATGAGGTTTCGCTCCATGTGCTACGAACTATGGTGCTACTACAACCAACTCTACAAGCATGGACTGACATTGGTTTGAATATACCATTTGCTATATTACCCAAGCATCAGAGAGAATGCAGGGATTGGTGTTCCACGCGCCACACGCGCACGCCTTCCCCGTATAAAAGATTCGAAGTAAATAACCAAAATAAAGCGTTGACGAACGCGCGTGCAAGATGCCATTTGTTTAGGTGTTTGCTTTAGAAAAGTTACTACTTCTGAATCCAGCACGTGCGGCGCGTGGAACACCAATCCCTGCATTCTCCTTGATGCTTGGGTAATATAGCAATAGGTCTATTAAGCGAGCAATGCTTCCTCTTACATTGCATGTCTTGACATTTTAGTGTAAAAGTGTCGAAAATGTTGAAGACGAGACCAAGTTAAGCGAAACGACTGAACCATGCATCGACTAAACTATACAAAGAATAATATAGTAAGGGTGAATCAGCACCATCTTGCGCAAAAACTAGAATGTCGCCTGTCCGTCTTCTGTTAAAAAGGGAATGCGTATGACGTTTCAGCTTACCGGGGACGCAGGTTTCCGAGCTCGAGATGCCGAAAATTCCGTTGAGCAAGTGTGCCTCTTCCTCCCTGAAGGATACGGGAGACCCCGACCGGCTTTCGCAGCCGTTGTTGTTGATGGTGATCACCGGTGCTTGTCCGGCCTGCGGGGACACAGATGGTAGACCGATCTGTTAACCGTGACCGCAAAAAATAATTATACTGTGTAGTCTGTCGCATATGAAGAAAAGCAGCTCCTCCCACAAAGCCCTTCACTCTTTCTACTTCGGCAGAGCGAACGCTGGAAAGGAGGCGAGGGGAGAGGTGGAAACCACCAATCATGGCGAGCAGACGCTTTGTGGGAGGGACTTGTCCTGCTCTTCATAACCTGCAATCAGCTACAAGTTAAAGAAATACCACGCATAATACGTGCAGCTGGGTACACCCTAAAGGATGCCTGCGTGTCTACTTTCCCACAGAACATGCGATGTGGGCCATAAGAACGGGCAGATCACAGATCTATAGCAGCCGACGGAGCTCTCAAAAACATAGAGCTGAATGGCGCCGCCTGTTAACAAAAACGGGCGAAAACGGGTCCCATTTTTCCATTGAAATTTTCAAAAAAATATACTTACAGCTTTTGAATGAGATAACGATTAGTTTTGAAACACTGGTGTCTGGTTCGGAGCACTAGTGCCACATTTGGATGGAAAATGAGCGCTCAACATTGCGTAGTTTATTTTCTCAGAAAAAAAAACAGGTATTAGTTTTTTTTTCTTCTTTAATTGGGGGGGGGGGGGGCACGCTGAAGATCATTTTAATATTCGCCTTTTGAGTGCTGCCATCTTTGCCTACTGTGCTCTGGAACACGTTTTGAGCACAGGTCTGCAGAGTATGAAACGCCGCGCTGCGCCCAAAGCCCAGTGACTCGCCACTTTTCCTCCGGGTGATAAGAGCTGCGAAGGTGTAAACGCACTGCTACACTTTAGGTAAACGAATCAATGAGTACTTTAACTTCGTTTCATCGTATGTCCGAGCACGGACAAAAGCATGAACATATACGAATACGCATACTAAAAGCGCAAGCCACTCGTCCTTCAAGGCTACTACATGATTGGTTTGGCGATGATAGAAGATCTAAAGAAACACGACGAAGACCACGACGGTGTGCTTTTGACGTTGTTTGGTTGTTCCCATCGACTAACTGAATTCGGCTACGTTTCCGAGTGAGCGTACTACCAGGTGCAGTCACTCACGTCGGACTTCTTCTTGGACAGCTTCTCCTTCTTCTTGCTCTGGCGAGCCTGCCTTTCGATCTCGGGTCCCGTAGGCAGCTCGTTCCACAGGATCCAGGCTAGGTCGTACTTGGCGCGCACCTTGGGGAAGCGCACGAACACGTAGTCCAGGAAAAATACCTTCACGGTGGTCAACGTCCCTGCGAGACGAGGGGCGCAGGACAATCGGTGGGTTGGTTGTACTCCAGAGAACGGAAAAGGGCATGCCCCCGCGTACTGGAACGCACGGTGCAAGCGCATTCATACTCCATCTAAGGAATGTCCGCAGTAAAGAAAAAGGCGCAGGCGGGTGAGTCGAACTCAGCAGAATGTTTCTGTTGCTACCAACGCTCGCGCAACTCTCCAAGCTCATCTCTACACCAGGCACGTAGCCAGGATTTTGTTTCGAAGGGGGGGGGGGGGGCGTTTATGACAAAATGCTGTATGAGGGTATGAGGGGGGGGGGAGAGGAGGCCCCAGCAAAATGGAAGATTTCGGGGGGGGGGGGGGGGGGCCCTGGCCCCATGGGCCCCCTCCCTGGATACGTGCCTGCTCTACACACGTTTGCGAGTTGTAGTATATAGAACATGACGAGACAGCGGTAGCAAACACAAACCCCCGAATTGATACATAAATAAAGTTCTACGTTAAGAGCCTCTGGCATCACCAGCCAGGCAGCTCCTCCATTTGCAGGCCAGCACCAAACTGACCAAACTTCAGTGCTAGAGGTATCGGGCAGTGCCGGCATTCGTTGCATGCCAGAACCATTTCTCGCCTCTGTTTGCACACTTGGGGTGGTTTCTAAATTGCGTGCGCGAGCTGTGTACCGAACCTTGAGTGCTACAAGCCCTTTTCAACGTCTCCGAAATGTTTCGAATATACTTTGTTATCGTCCAAGTCTACTCGTTGATTGGGTTTCCTAAGCCCTGTAATTGTGTTCTAAAAAAATTTAAAAAAAAAGTCCGGGGAGTAAACTGCCTGGCCATATGCACAGGTATATGTAACCATTAAATGTTGAATGAGATGAGTTTTTGTTTGAATCAACGAACTTTGGGAGGTCCAGTTAGTCCTGGGGAACCGAAACATGTTGTTTGAACGATTAATACTCGTATAATAACATGATGTGTTGCGGTAGGTAATAAACGGGTAACTAGGTAAAAAGAAAAACGATTATCACAACATTATTTGCCGAAAACGCCGACGGGGATCTTCAAACTCCGTCTTTAGCCCTTACCGAGAACTTTGATCACTTCCGAAGTTGGTCTCAACATGGAGTACACCACGACGCAGAGCAGAAGTCCCAGAACCTTCATTGTCACCGACGGTCTCCTCCAGGTCCACAGACTGCAACGTAGACATCATATACAAAATGTCAATTTCGGGACTTGCGGTAACATCGACAGTCCGCGCGTGAGCCCGAGAGGGGGGCCCCGCTTTGCGTTTGAGGTCCAGCCCGAGCTTCTGGAACGCTTTCAGACACACTAGGCCACGTGAAGTGATCTACTTAATATTATTTTTAAAGTAACAGAAAATCAAGAAAAATAAGAAGCCTTTACCTCATTCCTTTGTCGAAGACGTCGGACATCATGTGGAAGCTTTTCTGTTGAAATGAAATGACGAATGATTGAATTTTCTCTTAATATCACAGCCAAATCTCGCGCAGACGAATTGATTTTCTGGTCGTTGTAATGTTTCTACATAAGTGACCCTTACCGCGATTTTCATGTTGAGTGACATGATGGCCGGCACCTTGTCAATTCCCATTCCAATGCCAAGCTTCTTGTGGTCAGTCTGGAAGATACATTAGGGTAGAGTGTTAGCTCATGCAAGCGGCGTAGGTTCTACAATAGAGACTTCGAGTAGATCGTAGACTAGATTATCGCGTTGCTAGCGGGAGCACACGCCCGATAGACCCGAAATCCACAGCGTACGATCTACTAAAAATCTAATTTCTGCTCGTAGCTTTGTCGCGCCGAATCACCATTCTGATTCCTTACCGTAAACATGTCTTCTTTAGGTCCAAGAAAACCCCTGAAAACACAAGGAAAAGCGCCTGTAAACATTTGGTTGGCTCCTTCGAACTCGAGGACGACACCATAGCGATAATGGTGGTACCTACATTTTGTTTACGTAGTTTCTGATGAGCCCCAGTGCGATGGCAAATAGGAGCAGTGTGAGCAGATAGTCGCCCCACAGTCCGTGCAGGAAAGCCTGTTCGAATGAGCGGACGGAAAATGTCAGCAATGTGCAATTTTATATCTACAACAAACTGGTGTTCAGGCTGTCGCAAAGTTTGCTAGAATGGTGTCTGATATGAATTCACAATTGAAATAAAATGCTGAAAATGAATGAACAGGTTATCAATACGAACCCACTTTTATTAAAATTCAACTGAAAAAAAAAAGTAATCCGTACTAATAAGATTAATGGAGAAAAACAAAATACTTGGATTCAGAAGTTTTAAAACGGGATATAAATGCCTCATTCATCTGTTTCTTCCAATTCCGGGATTCGTTTAAAAATAAGACTATAACCAAGTTAGTCAATCTTACTTCCCCAAAATGTTCGATAATAAGTACAAAACTATTTAGTGCAGTTCTTTGGGTTTTGTCTCATATCACGTGAAATGACGTCACATACAGATTCTATCGCAGATAGCGTGGCCGATCTTTGCTACCTCCGCTTATTAACCCCTCGACCTCTCAACCTTTCTATTCGCAATGAGTAAGACCACCAGCTACAATTTCTTGCTATCTAAGTTTCACGGGACTTTCAATACTATTTGATGAACCTTGGTGAGAAGGCACGTGTCTTGTCACTCACCTACGTGCGCTTTCTGAAATTCCCACATGCATACTACACCACGACGCGCTCGCTCGGAACAACCAATCAATTGTCCTCCCTTAATCAGTGTGACCAATAAAAAGAGAGATTGGTATCATGCTCCAATGATCACAAAGTCTCATTGGTCGATATTATCAAAGGTAGACCACTGATTGGTTGTCCCGAGTGCATCTAGGTACAGTGTACAGCCAGAGTGCGTGTGTCAGGCCGCGTTGTTAATTTCTGCTATACTCCGTCTCACCGTACGATGGACTAAAGGCAAAAGCTAGTCTGACAGATCAAATCACGAGAGACTTAGAAACTGCGTAGTATTTCATTTCGCTGCACGTATCGGTGCCCGCGTCTTGGATCACTGATGGGGATGGGCGGACAGTGGTTCGAATCGAACAGCACTACGTGACTCATCAGTTTTACACGGCAAACAAACCCCCACATACAGGCACTTTGCAGTGTCGAAGCTATGGAAATGATGCCGCGCTTTTTTTGGTTCAGAGCATTGTTCGTCCACCCCTAATCAATGTTAACTATGTTATAGTTTAGTGTGGAACGTGATTGGACCTGGCGGCCCGTGGCTTTGGCCTTTAGTACATCGTAGAATGAGACAAAGTGTATGTGTTGTACTCACCCCGATGAAGAGCAATGTCTGAAGCGGCGACTTCCAGTGTATGAGCTTGGTGCACTCGTGTTGGACGCCTCTTAAGGAACTGTCAACGCACGCTGTTGAATAAAAAAAAATACTTCTATGTATCTCTTTAAAAAAAAAAACGCTTTGTGCGCTTTTTTTCTTTTTGCTTGCTTTTGAGGTTTATTTTATGAGATATTTAATTTCTGAACGCTTACCGAATCTGAAGAGGGTGTCCTTGGTGCTGTAAGAAAAAGTGTGGAAACTTTGGTTAGTACGACCTCAACGTTAAGCAGCTGCTGCAAAACTCTGTTTCATTTTCATAGTTTTTTTTCTTCCTACAATGCAATGTCCAAATTAAGTGAGGCAAAAAAGTGACGTCTTCGAATCTCACTGGATCCTGGAAAAGTAGCGCCAAAGTCGTATGGTTGCCATTTTTTGTCCACGAAATGGATCAAAATCACGGAGAAATTTCTTGTGAACCCAGATTTTGTTATCCAGACACCGGCGAAACATGCGCACATCACACCGTCTCCACATGCGGCGTTTGTGCTTGACAGCATTCAAAAATAATCTTCCTGCCGTGGATAACGCACGAACGACAACATCGTTGTAAGATATCCGCGGACACAAGCCAGATTGATCAGTTGATTGCATATACAGTGCCAAAAACGCATACATTGACGAGGGACGCTTTGAGTACAATGACGCCCCATCATGATCTTGGCGCGAATGATCCTTTCAAACATTCGAAAGGACCGAAATGGCGATTTCCATAACAACATTATACCGTTCAGCCAATCGCCTTGCGGGGCTTTGGTCGTATGTATGTTAGTGTCAGTTGGTGTCCTGCTTACGGGGGGGGGGGGAGGGGAGGCCATAGCGGTACTTTCCCAGGATCCAGCGACTTTAGTCGCCGCCACCGTCGTCAGATGAATTGAAAAAAAAAATTATGTTTGTCACTTATCTATACAAAAAATAATTGGAGATAGCGTCGTGGCACGACGCTATCACTTGCATAACGATTTTTGTTTTGCTCCCACGACCCAGGTTAACCACTGGGCCTCTAATCTTATAAACGCCAGCGTATCTTTTTACCGGCAGAGCAGGTAAAGAGACTATACCTATGATGCAACATGAGCGAGCACATTCAGCAAATGACGAGCCAAAAAAAAAAAAGAGTAAATTGCCTTGTCTCAATGCGTTAAGAACTACGCCACAATACCGCGCATCTCATTTCAGACGCTCAGTGTGCGTAAAATATCGCGTCGACGTCTGGAAGACCAGGCATGTGAGATGGTTCAAATCGGAGATGGTGACATTTAATTCAGAGACTGTGGATGAAAGAAACACAAAATAAACAGGAAAGATTGCGACTTCCTTCTGTCCATTTCATTACGATTCCACCCGTACCCCAGGATATTTGAAATTACGCGCGATGACGTCGTGAGAATAAAGTGATATACGTCGGAAAGGTTGTCTGTCATCAGGCAACCTCGTTCGGAGCGATGCAAGACATGGCATTTTCACACGTACTACTTGAGCGAGAATGGTTCGTCGTCGTCCTTGGGCGGCAAGTCAGTCACTTCGACGTGGCAGCACTCGGAGAAGTCTTCCTGCAGCTCTGCAAACCAGTCCTTCGCACTGGCCAGCCACGTGGCCGCCCAGGCCGCCTGCTTTGGCTTTCTGGAGCGCTGCGACTGCGTCTCTGCAAGTCGACAGCCATTTGGATGTAGCTCAGACGCGTCTGTGCAAGAGAGGCCCGCGAAGCCGACCCGTCGTTGTTTTACATCGTTGCATCGGTCCAATGAACCTTTTCCCAAATTATCCAAGCACCAAGGAGAATGCTGAAAGCGTAGGTGCACAGATTGCACGCTCTCGCCTCTTAATCACTATATAAAAATTCGAAGTAAAAAATCAATGTAAGGCGTTGAAGAGCGCATGGGTGAAGTGCCATTTGTTTCCGATGATTGCTTTAGGACAGTTACTGCTGCAGACGTGAGCCCGCGCGGCGCGCGTAACTGCACTCGTGGGATGCTCGTTGGTGCTTCGGAAATTTAGCGAAAATACTATTGAAACTTATGCGGGACATCTAGGTTTTCGCGGTCGACCCTCGCACCTTCTTCACGA
This sequence comes from Ixodes ricinus, assembly GCA_037355805.1. Taxonomy (NCBI): domain Eukaryota; kingdom Metazoa; phylum Arthropoda; class Arachnida; order Ixodida; family Ixodidae; genus Ixodes; species Ixodes ricinus. Next base: position 31,586 of record JAZHYW010059454.1, on the reverse strand, counting down.
AACCAATTGTTTTATTACGTATGTCTTCCGAGTACTCTAACATGCATACTTCAGTGGAAGAGCAAGTTTATTAACAGGAAACGCTTTTTGTCTAGGTGTTCGGCATTTCGTGACTTCCAAAAGTGAAGCCTGGATAAAAGTATGGCTTTTTGGTGTGTGTGTGTGTGGGGGGGGGGGGGGGGAGCCTTGCGGGGCATCTGCCCTGCGTTCGGCAGATAGCAACGTGACACCCTGTCAAACGTTTTGACGTGCAACGTTCCTTGACTAAGTGTTTGGCATTTCGTGAAGCCACAGAGGAAAGTGAATGCTGGATAAAAGTGTGGCCGCGAGGCTCGACACTGATTGTCATCGTTAGGAGTGAGGTGCTCCACGCTGATTGGTTAACGGAGAGGTCATGTGACCAGAGGGGTAAGCCAGGGTAAGCGAGGAGGAGCTCGATCACCTGTGCGCACTGAGGGAGAGGAGCTCGAGTGTATGGAAGGCTCTGGAAGATCGCCAGGTTTATCAGCCCGATTAGCGGTAGTATCGCTTCTCTGTAGGAACAACTCTCAAAAGTGCGCACGCCACGCGCTAAATTATCTTATAAAGAGCGCCGCGCACGTAGGCGTCTGGCGTCTGGAAACTCAGAGTGTCACAAAAATATTTTCGTCTAATTAGTACGTTTGTGCGAATTGTATGGATCGGTTGAATTGTCTTATGCTTACGACGTCTACAAGCCAGAAGGCCCGTCTTCGATAGTTAGAAAAATGTTGAAATGAAAGCGCCTCGATCTGGCGCTTCCCCTCAATGCGACTCTGTATGTGGCAAAGCACCCTTCCCAGGAGATGTGGTACACGAACGCAAAAACTGAATTTTTGATAGATATATATAAAAAAAAGAGGAAACATTGTTAGTTTTAAACGCAGAACTGCATTCTTGCCCAAGCTAGCACACTATTTAGCGAGCGTCCGCTGTGTGCCGAGGCCTAGTATAGTATATGAATTTGGGAGAGTTCACCAGCTGCCAAACTCCTAGCGCCGCGAAGCAACTGCGCGTGGTCGCAAGCATCGCGTGTTGACGACGCCTTACCAGTTCTCCCAGAAGACTCCCTCTCTCGCTTCAGTGCGTGCACTCTTAGTGTCGTCGTAAGAAAAAAAAGTTCAGCCTTTCCACTCTGGTGAAGAAGGAAGAGCAGCGAAGCTGTACTATGTGCCGCCATCTATGAGCGACAGCAGCAACCAGACAACCGGTAAGCCGGTTGTCTGGTTGCCGCCGTCGCTCATGGATGGCGGTAGCTGTCCAGGGGGTTGCGTCGAGATTTATTTGTCCACGGACACGAAACTGGGGAAAGTAGCCCTTAACAACTCCACTGTAAAACAAAGGAAAGAAAGAGCGACAAGGCGACGTTTTGAAAAGACGCGGCCTCCCGTGCCAGGAAGACGGATATTGAATTTGAGCGTCGGCAGCGTTTCTCATAAAAATGAAATTATTCATATGACGGTTTGGTCCATACGTAGATAACATTACAGAGGCGTTTTTTTGTGTGTCTGTACAAATGTTAAAACAATAAATATATATATATATTTTTTTTTTGGGGGGGGTTGCACATATTTGCATGTAGTCATTGTTCTGTTTCCATTTGCCCAATACTTTTTACTATAATGTTGTTGTTTTTCTCCCGCCGCTATAACACCACTGGCGCTGCAGGTATCTAAAATAAATAAATAAATAAATATTAAAGCAAGAAACCTCACCGGACCGGAAGTTTGAGGGCCAACCCAAACCCAACCCGACCTCGGGTGTTTTTTTTTGTTTTTTATACAAGGTTAAGTTGTTTTTTTTTTACATAAAGTTTTTACACGTTATGTTTCACCAACTGAATAGAAAAGTTAAAAAAAAGAGATACTCGATCTAGAAGAACGATTCCTTCGGGACACCGCTGTCGACTGCGTGTGCCAGTTTTAACATTATCAGAGCAGACGCTCAAACATTTTAGCCGAGTCTTGGCAAAGCACGAACTTAATGTTTTTTTTTAAATGATATTGTTTAAAGAAAACAGAACAATTGTAGTCTTAAATTTAATGGTGAAGAGTATTACCGTATTTTCCGGTCTATAGTCCGCGGACTCTACACGTATAAAAGTTGAAATCTAACACTATACAGGGATTTTTGTTTTTCAATATCGTTGATTAGGACGAGACGAGATGGATTTTGTGAATTAAAGAGTATGTTAATGATGAGTTATGTATAATATAGGCTTCTTTGTGAGCTAAAAAGCAGACATTTGTCTAGGTGTGCCGTCTATGAGAAGATGTTCGTGTCGACTATGCACCAGGTGCGGACAATCTAAGCAAAATCTTTTATTTTTAACCCTAAATCTGCCCCTGCGGACTATACACCGAGTGCGGACTATAGTCCGGAAAATACGGTAAATAGCTCGCCTAAAAAACGCCACATGTCAGGTGGTCTGCCTTAAAGCGTTGCTTACCGCAGGTGACCTTGATGCTTGGTATCTGGTTGCTCTGATGGGCAAGTGGACTCAGAGGCACCGGAGCTCTTCTCCTAGGATAAAATAGTATCTTTTAAAGCATTAATGTCAAACTAACAAGTGTACCACAGAGATAATCAAACAGTGTGTGATTTGTTTGTAAATAAATACCAAATAAAACAATAATAAAACGAATTCTCGGTGAGTAGGTGGCTGCCGCGAAGTCACAAGTGCACGCAGACAAATATTGTATATCTTTGGCCATAAATGGACCTTTAACTTTGAAGACTAGACTCAAGTAACACTGGGGTCTGAAAACGTTCGCAACTTATCCTCAACGCTACTACTTTATGAGTTCTTCCTCTTTACTGAGTTCTTCCTCTTTACTATGTGCACTTTAACCGTACGATGCGACAAACCTCGACTTTTATGCCTTTTTTACACAGACACATAGTATGGAGTGTGTCTATGCAGACACACTAAGCATTGTGTGTTTCTTCGTAAAAAATAAATAATAGAATGGTAAGTGAAAGGGAAAATAGAAGCTTGAACACGATGCGTAAAATACGTTCAAATGACGGCGCCTCCATCTGGCGCTTCCCCTTAATACAACTCTGTATGTGGCAAAGCATCCTTCCCAGAATATCTGGTACACGAACGCAAAATCTAAATTTTTCGAAAATATGTACTGGGTGATTTTTTTAATATTCAAACAGGTTTATTACAACAAAAAAAAAATCCGTAAAAGACGCATCTATGCGGTTTGTGCAGGTGAGTTATATGGCCAGGGGGACATTATGTGGGGGACTAATCTTTGCGATAAGTCGGCTCATTAATTGAAATTCGTTAATTAACTTTTAATTAGTGAAAATAAACATATGGTTCCAATTAGAAACTTATTGAGCGTCATCGAAAACCACTAGGTCAACTCTTTTAGAACGACTTGAAGCTCGTGGGAAACTCGGGGGCGCCAAAGCTACGAGTCGTGAAGCAGGCGCAAAGCTAGCAGTTGCGGAACGCGATAATGATCTAATCATGCGCGTTCCGCCACTGCTGGCTTTGCGCCTGTTTCACGAGTGGTAACTTTGGCGCGCCCCCGAGTTTCCCACGAGCTTCAAGTCGTTTAAAAAGAGTTGATTTAGTGGTTTTCGATGACGCTCAATAAGTTTCTAATTGGAACCATATGTTTATTTTCACTAATTAAAAGTTAATTAACGAATTTTAATTAATTAGCCGACTTATCGCAAAGATTAGCCCCCACATAATGTCCCCCTGGCCGCATAACTCACCTGCACAAACTGCATATGTGCATCTTTTACGGATTTTTTGTAATAAATCTGTTCGACTTAAAAAAAATCACCCGGTATATAAAAACAGGAAACATTGTTACTTTTAAATGCAAAATTGCATTCTTTCCCTAGCTATGGTAAGTTAGAGCTCAAGAAGGTAGGGCGAGGGAAAGAGAGGAAGCAGACGGAACGCTGGAGGGAAGAGGGGCAACATGCTCCTCTCTCCAGCGTTTCGTCTGGTTCCTCCTCCCCAGCGTTCCTTTCCCTCGTCCTACCTTCTTGAGTTGCAACGGACTATAGCACATATTTAGCGAGCGTACAATTCACGCAAGACATAAAAGAACACACAAAAGAACTTGAAACTTCACAGAAGTTAGAAATAGCCGTGTAGGACTCGACTCAACGTTCAACTTTATAAGTAACAGAAAAATGCCGCGTGATAGCTTTTTCTTCATTAAAGTTGGTAAAAATCCTGGTAACTAAATGTTGAAGCAGTTGCGGCCCATTGAAACGAGCAAAAAAAAAACCGGGCGAAAAAGTTGATTAAGCGAAATTGGTTAAAAAAAGAAGACAAAACGCGAACTCAACTTGCTGGTTCAAACATCTGCGTTTTGAGTTAGAAACAACTGCGTTACGAACGCTTACGACGAGGCGATACTACGCGCTACCGAGGCGACCACTGAGTAGCCGTGCAATCTGTCGTGGGAAGCGCAACAACGCGCGGCGCAGCTCAATTCAACGCACATGTCTGCCCAAGATTTGAGGCCTGTTCACACACGCGTACACAGCAACTCAGGGCCGTGTCACCGCTGACAGTGGCGCCGGTGTAGCTCCGACTTTGCGTTGTTATCTCGGTGCTATAGACGCATGTGTGAACCGGACTTTAACCTGCCAAACTACAAAGTAAAAAAAAAAATACAGCAAAGTCAGTTGCCGAATTTACGCTTTTTATACTCCGTTTCGCATTAAGTTCAATCAAGCGGAAAAACAAAATCACATGCAGGAAAAAAAGCGCACGCGATCATGGCGCAGAATTTACTGTGCGGGATTGGTTTCGCTCGGTGATAGCAAAGCATACAAAAACAACGAGCGTCATGACGGTGCACTTTTCCCGCTGCTTGATTGGGTCTATCGATATGGCATGCGTTGGCTGGGGTTGGGCTCAATGTGAAACGAGGTATACCACTAACCTGTGGTTCCGTGGTCACGAGGATTAGGAGTGCGTACAAAAACTCGCTGCAAGCTCGCATCGCCGATTATGCGATTGCGTGTAAAACAGTATTTTTTTTAGAAGGTTTACGCGAGCATTGGAGACCGGAATTAAACGTCAGAAATAAACCACTCCGGACGACCCATAAAGCTCGTGTCGCTGGGAGCGGAAAAAGTAAGGCGACTAAAACGGTCACACGGAGTTCTAGGTTGATATCAGCGGAACTGTGCGGAAATCTCCAAGGTATAGCAACGAAGGATCGACGACGTGGGAGGTGGCAACACTGCATATTTGCAGAGGTAGTCGTTGCTATACTGCAAGTGGCAACTGTGAACAACCGCCTGACGTCATCACTTATGATTACGGCATCGAGCTTAGAAATGGTTTGGTTGCACATTTATTCACGCTCTACTCGAACAATCATTGGCCTCTGTTACAGACCACCAGGCAGTAATAATGCCTTTGGCCTTTATTACGAAAGTCCCTCAGTAACATATCTTCGAAATTTCCTAAATGCAACGCTTAAATTTCTCGGCGATGTTAACTACCCCTCCATCGGCTGGAACAAGTTAACAGCAAGTGACAAGGAACTAAAATGTTTCATCAATATCTGTTGGGACCTCTACCTTACACAACTCACTAGTCACCCGACTAGGATCACTAATCACAGTAAAAACATACTTGATCTTTGCTTATCTACGGACCCCAATGTCACGAAAAACTTTTCGCTACTACCTGGGCTGAATGACCATCTCATTGCACACTTTAACTTTTCGTTTCCTATTCATCGCAAATGTATTCTTGATACGCCAATAAGAGATTGTAACAGAGCTTACTACGACTAAATTAGCACTGAACTACTAGAAGCCTTTGATGAGTCTTTCATGGAGGCATTCCATAGTTACTCGATTTGGAGAAAACGGACTTATATTTAAGAATAGATTATAATTTCTCGACAGTATGCCTCTGGTTAACATCAAGACAGATAGTCACAACCCTCCGTGTACTAAAGCAATCAAAAAACTAGGTAATAAGAAAAAAAATATTATTTAAGCGTGCTAAACAGTCTCTTTCAAACATGGGGGCATGGAATATATACGAAGAATACGAAAAATTGTATAAACACGAAATTTCCAAAGCCAAATCAAACTTTAAGGGCATCGCCCTATCAAAAGTATTGTCTGACACAGTTCTGGAATCTAATCAATCCTAAACCGTTCACTCCTTTTGCTCTAACCGATGACGAAGGTCAAGTTCTGTCTGACGACCAGTCTGCTCATTGCCTAAACAACTATTTTTGTTCCATCTTCACGAACGAAAATCTTAACGTCATTCCGAAGCTTCCTGCCCTCACTCATCCGTCTATGGAAACCATTACCATAGGCTATTCTGGGGTTATCAACGCCATTGAAAAGCGGAAACTTTTCTCAAGTTCTGTCGACAACCTCATCAACTCAAAAATACAAAAAAATACAAAGCATGCATCATCTCTGTTTTTAACCGAAATTTTTCGTGAATCCCATTCCTCTGGTAACGTGCCTCATGACTTGAAAATTAGCCGTGTCTCCCCATACACAAGTTCGGAAACCGAAATTCACCTTTAAATTACCCTCCTATATCACTGACCAGCATTCCTTCAAAAATCTTGGACCATGGGATATTTTCTAATGTTATTAGATATATCGAATCTAATAACCTTCTAATCGTGAACGAACACGGATTCAGAAAAGAATTGTCATGCGAAACCCAACTCCTCGAATTTCTACATAACATTAATTTTAATTTGGAGCATAAACAACAAACCGACGCAATCTTCCTTGATTTTTCGAAGGCTTTCGACACAGTATCTCATAACCACCTTATAATGAAACTTCAGCTGTTAACAAATGACCATTTTATATTTGATTGGATTTCTGAATTTCTTTCTGATCGCTGTCAATATAAAGGTTGCTAATAATTCAGTGTCATCTAAATCGAGCGTAACGTCCGGCGTTCCCCAGGGAAGCGTGCTCGGACCACTTCTTTTCTAATCTACATTAATGATCTCCCTCTTTGTGTTTCTTCCACAATCGGCATTTTCGCAGATGACCGCGTAATCTATCGCACTATCTCGTGCCCCTCATCTCTTCCAACTGACTTGTCATCCGTTGCACATTGGTATGATAATTGGCAGGTGTCACTGAACCTATAGATAAACGCAATGTACTCACCTTCTCACGACTTTCGTCACCGTCTTGTTATAACTACAGCATTAACGATATTACACTCGGTTGCATCCTCATCTTATAATATCTTGGTCTTCATATAACCAACAATTTAACATGGATAACCCACGTCAATCACATTGTTGCGAAGGCACACAGACTTGGTTTTCTCCGACGGAGCTTAAGACTTGCACTACCCTAATGTAAAGCGAATTGCAGAGTATCATCTTAGTACGTCCAAAACTAGAATACGTTGCATCCATTTGGTCTCCGTGGCAAAATTATCTTAAAGACGGCCTAGAAAGTGTCCAGAAAAGAGCGTTGCGATTGATATATTTTGATTATTCTTTTTACACAAGCGTGTCCGAATTGCGTAAACGAGAGAACCTACCTGAACTCACTTTAAGGCAAAAATATTTCGCTTGACACAGTTTTACAAGATTTACTACTATAACCCAACAATTAGAAATAAACTATTTCCTCTTCCCACTTTATTTTTTTCCGAGATTAGATAACAGCTGTAATATACAACCCATATATGCATCCACCCCTTCTTACGTCAACTCTTCCATACCTTTCGCAGTTATTGAATGGAACGCTTTACCCGACAATATAGTCGGAGCTAACAATATATACGTAAAAAAAAAGCCTAGGCGAATTTTTGGAATCCGCAACGGACTAGTGTTTTTTAATGTAAGCGTGTCTAAACTTTTTGTCATTTTGTCTCCCCTGTTTTGTTGATGCCTTTTTGTTTTGTTGTTCATGAATGTTGCTGCTTTTATATTGTCTTACAAATATGAGCTTTCCATCCCTTGTATAATGCCCTGCTCCAGGGCCTTCAAGGTACTAATAAATAAATAAATAAATAAATAAAACTGCACCTTGCGTGTAACATTCGTTGCATTATGGGAAGTTTCCCCGCTAAAGTTAGCGGGAAATTTTTCCGCTAAGGGAGGAAGAGGAGGAGGGGAGGTGAAGAGGAGGAGGGGAGGGTACGGAGGAGGAGGCAGGGCATACCCTTCCATCCGTACCCTCCCTCCTCCTCCTCAAGAGCTGTGCTCTAGTTTCGCATTACAGAGATTTGTAGACGTCTTTCATTTTTTTTTCTTTTCTCCTTCTCAGGAGCGCGCTAAGCTCGTTCCGGCATTGTTAAGGGTACACCACTATGAATTTCGATGTCCAATTTTATCGATGAAACGTAGGCAGCTTCGCAAGTCGGTTGAAACAGTCCACGAACCATGGTGTGCCTAGATTTCGGAGTGCTTCCAAATGCTGCTCGGTCGTGGTCTACGTGGTTTATGGGCCGCATTTGCACTGGACGCCATATTTGAAGGTGCTGAGTAGAGCGCACGCTCAGAACGGGCTCACATCAATGGTTTACCGAGACCGGCAATCTCGACGGTGCGGAATCCACGTTGCAAAAGAACCGTGGAAGCCCAAGATCAGCACGCACTCAGCATTCGCGCACACAGCTACGGCCGTCCGTGAATACTCCTTAAGGCTGAACTCCATGGAACGAATTATGTGACGAATAACTGGTGAACGCCGCCCGATGGCACGCTGGCCTTGCGCGCGACGTAGCAGCCACTGTGTTGATTCCACGGGCGGAGCAAAAGCCGCCGGGCGAAATTCGTCGGTTATTCGCCACATATTCGTCCCATGGAGTTCAGCCTTTTAAAGCGGCAACAGGCGGCTCGACCTCTCCGCCCGTTTTTCTCCTCGTCTCGTGACAACGCAACGCATGAGCACTGGCGACCAACCTGGGAGAGAGGCGTCCGCCGTTAAATTGCAAACGCCCTCCATGGCTCGACTTGCTCTCTTTCTCTAAATCTAGTTCTATCTTAACGAACCAATGTCACCGGTGGCGCCGCACTTGCAAACCGGGCGAGGAGGAAAACGCTGTCGCGGCATTTTTTGAGGAAGCAGTCGTTAAAAAATAATAATAACAAAGAAATGGCTTAGGCGTAACAATTGAGGCGCAAAAAGCAAAAACCATATTAATAAAACAAAACGAAAAACTATCTGATGACTCACGAGCACTTATCTTAAAGCCACATTGTTTAAAGCGGCGTCGTCTCACCTGTGTTTAAGTTGATAGGAGGTCTTGGGCTTGAGTTTCGGCGAACCAGAGTCGTTTTGAGAAGACTTGTCGCTTAGCGTTTGGGCTGCGTCATCATCTGAAATAGCTGTTTGTGAGCAATTGGGATTAAGGAAGTGAGAAGTACAGACATCAAATAGGGCGGGGACGGAGCTACTTAAAAAGGTAAGATGCCATCGAGGTTTTAATAAAGGTATCTTAGCTGGAGGTTCCTGCGCACGCGCAGTGCCTACACCTCGTGCGGAAACTTCGCGTTTGCACACACCGCGTGGGGGCTTGTTTGGAAACAGCGCGTTGGTCTATAAAGCACACGAAGCAACACACATTAAAACACCGTTACAAGAGTATACACTCGACGGGGATCGAACTTGCGACCACGTGATTATCAGCCAGGTACTACACCAACTGAGCTAAACGAAGCGGTTTTTTTTCTCCCTCTATTGACTTTTGGCAAACCGTTACCGCGCTACCAGAACCTCACCACACTAGTGCGGTACGCGTTACCGCGCTTCCGCACTACTGGAGCCTTTGAAAGCATGCTTTTAAGCGCACGACCGAGTGATACGGTAACCGTGGGGCGCGCGCTTAAAAGAATGCTTCGAAGGCTCCACTAGTGCGGTAGCGGAACGCGGTAACGGTTTGCTAAAAATCTTCGATGTTGAGCTAAACAGAGCAGGTGCTATATTTAAAAAAAAACATATAGTACACCAGCTTGATCATGCTGACAAAGACCTGAAGACATTGAATGTTGGTCTATAAAAATATAATGTACACCAAGTTGATCACGCTGGCAAAGGACCGGGAAACATTAAATGTTGGTCTATAAAATATAAAAAAATTAATGTTCACCAGTTTAATCATGCTGACGAAAACCGGGGGACTTTGAATGTTGGTCTATAAAAAATAATGTACACCAGCTTGATCATGCTGACAAAGACCGGAATGCATTGAATGTTGGTCTCTAAAAATGTACACCAGTCAGATCATGCTGACAAAGGCTGGGATACATTAAATGTTGGTCTATAAAATATAAAAAAACTGATGTATACCAGTTTGATCACGCTGACAAAAACTGGGGGACATTGAATGTCGGTCTATAAAAAATAATGCACACCAGCTTGATTATGGGGGACATTGAATTCGTTGAGCATGATCGGGCTAGTGAGCCCTTTGTATTATTTGAACGCGCCAGCTTTGCCTAAGCTTCCCTGATCTCCAATGGCACGTACGTCACTCGTCTGATTGCGTCAGCACTAGACCACTTTCCTTGTCAGAAAGCTCGGACCCTTGGATTCTGTTCTACGTGCTTCTTGGCTACAATTGACTTGGAATGGTCCCGCCAAAGATTCACGACGTCGTCTGGGTGGTTACAAAACAGGAAGTGTAATTACGTATGCTTCGAATGGACTCAAGCACCGCAATTTGTCCCGTCCGGGCGGTGTCTCAACGTACGGGTGCGCTTTGGAATATTTCTGTCTGCAGGACTTGTATCGTCGGAGCCCCAGCTGGTACTATACGTTCTTAGCAGAATGCATTGTTCGGTTCTAAAGAGGCTCCGTGCATGTGGAACCACACGTTGCCGAACGCATTCATTCCTGGGAAGTGAAATTGACCTATTAACCTACAGCTGATTGATCAATGCATTCATCGCTCATTCATTTGATAACCGATTGACGGGTCAAAAGTAAATATATGGGGTATGTTGTCACGGGATATTTACGCCGCTGTTAGATACAATATGTCGGGAATTTAATCACTGACGATATTTCTTCTCCATGTTTCTGTTACTTGAGCGTACAGAACCTCCAACGTCTTGTACTCCCGTATTAGAACAATTTAAATGAAATTTGACTGAAGGTTATATCATGTTTGTTGCTTAACTTTCTGCTGGAAAACGTTATTGCTTATTGTCCTTGTGTTCTGTTGTCTCTGATGCCACTGCCTACAATAAGAGAGATCATAAACAAACAATAACACGGCGCTGTTTTTTTCTCTTTTCCTTTTTTATAGTTTACCGTTTTATATTGTAATCAAATATTTCTGGTCAACAGCGCATATCTCAAGTTGATTGCAGTGAAAAGGTGTTTACGATCCTTTCTGTTGCCTCTTCTAGTTCTGCCATCAGCACATGGCATTCGAATGTATCTAGTGTATTGTTACGATTCTTAGAAGACGACGACGACCGTCGATAAAGACGGTCGTTGTCGTCTTCATCGTAACATATATATATATATAATTATATATAAGTTTTGTTTCTCTCTCTCAGACCTGTTCTGGAACGCTTTCCTCCTCACTGCCTGGATATATCTAAAGAATAATTAAAAATCTTAAACTTAACAACTCGAACTATTGTAACTCTCAAGTGTGGAAATGAACGGCACCAAACAGGAAATTCCAATGTGGAGTTTCGTGTTCTTTGTCAAGTTCCTCCCCATGCTCCAGGGTTAAGATGTATATATTAAAACCAGTTCCCTCGTGTACTTCCTTTAAAGGGACCATGAAATGATTTTTCAACTTCTTCCTCCTTAGCTTTAACCCACAACTCAAAAGCGAAAGGAGAAATCACGTGGTCATGACGTGCATGGGCACCGGAGGCGATGACTACAAATTTCCACCGTGCTTTTAAAGCATACCATAGAACTTATCATTCGCAAGTGATGATAAGCGCCGTCATGGCACTCACTGGCCACCGTGATGCGAATTCAAACATTCGTCGACGGACTGATTGATGACGAGTGCATACCTCCGAGTGACGCATTTCTCGTGTCCAATGCGTGAGCTGGGTTCGGCCTATAGGTGCTTGGGCACCGCGGATGCATCCCAGTGAAAAGGCGGAGCGCTTTCGAAGGAAAGAAGGTACGAAATAGTCCGCAATATTCTCTCATTTTCGTACCGAAAACCAGGCTTTAGGCTTTCTACGCTCGTGCACTAGTTTTACTTTAGCGCACTAAGCGATATGCGATCAGTAAAATCTCATATTCACTCCAGCCGAAAATTTATTTCGTGGTCCCTTTAACTTTCCACATATCTCAAGATCTGGATTCTAATTAAACTGTGGGCGATGCGGAGTTGGAACCCACGACTACCGTAGACCGTCTGTTTTCGTCATTGTTTCCGTTATGAATTCATTGATTTACAACATGTATTTCAATACTTTTTTTATTTTTCCAGAAAACACTGACGACGGGTCGGAAGGGGTGGTCCGCTGTGCAGCACAGTTTGTCAAACAACAAAATAAATTAACAAAAAAAAACACATTTCTCCCTTTTCTTTTTTTTTTGAAACGAATCTTCAGCGCACCTAAGAGCCTTTTCAAGCTGCGCTTCTCCTTTAAAAATATCCTCTTTAAAAAAATGTTTAAAGAAGTTTACAGTTACTCGCAGAACGAAGTTTTATTCACTGACTCCACAGGAACAGCTCTATGCCATTACATTCTGAGCACGTGGCTCAAATCGATGGGAAGAACGTCACGTGCACGGTGGAAGAAGAGAGAGGTGTCTGAACGGACACCGCCCCGACACGGAGCAAGTGTGTCGAAGGGTCACTCCCATTTCTGACAAATGCCGCGAGATGGCGCAGCATGACAGGAGCCCGAGGAACCTTCCTTATTCACCCACCCGTTTTCAAGGTCGCTAGGCACCTGCGCGCCGAGTCCCAACCCGACGGCGCCCCTCCGGTTGAAGCCCGAGTGGAATTCGAACCCTCTTTCTGGTCTTGTTCCGCAACGTCTATCTTTTTCCGCTGTGGTCACATGTAAGGTGTGCATTCACATGGGCGCAATACAAGACGTGCAACGGAGACAACCAAACGCACCTGGAATCCTCATCTCAATGTGGCTGCAGTCGGAGGAGTCGCTGTCTTCCAGGTATCTGTTTGTCTTCAGGAGGTCCCGGTTCTTCAAGAAACTCGAGTACTGCGTTTCTTCGAGATCATCCGTGCCCTGACCAAACAAAAGCGAGATAAGACTGTGTGTCTTATCCGGGTAAATAAACCAGCTGACGCGTGTCACTAGTCTCGTGTTGCTCTCTTTTCTTTCCTTTTTTTGTTTTGTTTGCACAACGTTGAGGGCCTAGTCTTGAAGAGAGTAAACGCTACGTTTTGTAAACAGATGGCTTGGGCAAGAAACCTCTCAAACAGAACACGCCTCCTTCGAAGGTACACATCGCGACACTGTTAGCGCGAATACGACGTCAGTGCATTTTCGCATTTTACTTCTAAACAGTATAAGCGAGCACAAAATTCTATCGCTTACATTACAGAACTATATATGAGCTCTTTTCGTAGCAATAATAACTTGGATGACATCCCTTGGTTTCAAAGAGAAAAACTGGAAAAACCGGCGATCGCTTGTTCGCGCTAACAGTGTCGCGCTCTACGCTCAGAGCCAGAGAATACGCACGGAAGACTGGCTATGTTTTCGTACTTTTCGTCCTCCGTCCGTATTCGCGCAGTTTTTAGTTTTTTAAATATAGATTGGGAAACAGGAGGATCCCGTATCGTGTATGTGAAGATGACTGGTGAGGATACTGGAAACAACCTGCTTCCTTGTGTCTATTCATATTTACAAACCAAACAAAACACATGAGACCGAGGGAAACATAAAGAGAGAAAGGGGAGGGGAATGACTGCGTATTCTTTGCAATACTGTCTGACTAAATATGAAACGAGCAAATGGAGTGAACAAATACACATCTTATAAAGATAGCCAAATGTTAATCAAATTATGAAATTGTAAACAACAACAACAACAAAAACAACAAGCGTTTACATTTGATTATGTATTTATGCTTGCAGCCTTCCCGAAGCCGCTAGTCGCGTTAGAGCCAAAGAAGGACATATTATGTTTTGTCACACACGGTGAGACGTGTCCTAAACGGAGACAACCAAGAAAAACCTGATGTAGAAAGGGACACCCCGACACGACACTGTCCTGTGGACGCTGGTTCATGGACTCTGTATGTTCCGTCAACCTCGAAGTACCATAATCGCTGGCGAGATGAGAACGGCAGAGTTTCTTCCAGTTGTCCCGCCCTCATGCGCGAGCGTCCTACCTTCGGTAACACGTCGTCGTCTCGTGAACTTCGAGTGTGCGAGTGCAGCCAAAGCACGGCGGAAGGCAATTGGCTCCCAGAAAAAGGCGCACTGTCGTTCTCATTCTGTCGGTGACTGTAGTTTGTTCGTGTCCTCATTCGTAGTTCGCCTCACGTAACTTCTAACTAGATGTAAGGTGTCTAAAGGAACCAGCCCACATTTCCAATACACAGCTATCGGCTGCTGGACGTGCAACCTAACACGAGGAATATAGCTAAATACTGCTGACGGCATTTTGGGTCCAATATCGCGGTCACCGCTTACCATGTCCGAGACAGACATGGTGTCACTGCAGTTCCCCAGGGAGTCTCCGAAGCTGGGAGCGCGGCTCAGGCATTTGGGACTGCTCTGGCCGATCTTCGTCAGGTCGGGACATGACAGGTTCTTCATCGACTTCAGAGGCACCGACAGGGAGGCAACCTGCGCAGGCAAACAACAAGGCATGTTTGTACGTATTGATGGGAAAAATGGGAAGGAAATTCAGAACAGGAAGACAAAGCAGTTAACCGAAGGTAACTGCTTGGTTGACTATCGGTTGACTACTTTGTACTGTGGGAGAAGGATGGGAGATGAAATGACGCACCTAAAACAAAGCAAAACAAAACAATGTATTAAAACGGTAAAAAAACATATAGATATATATACGTGCGTGTATATATATATGTATACATGTATATATATATATATATTTTTTACGATGCTGTTTGCTGGATAGACTTTGGAATGCAATGGACTCCAGGCGCCAAATCGAAACTCTGTTTTTATCGCATTAGGCCGGATCGCTGCGAAGGGGATTGACGGTTGCTGGCTGCTTGGTGGTTGCTCCGCAAAAAAACGAGAAATTTGAGGATGTTTTATTTTGCTGCGCTGCCGCTCCATCGTGGGACGTAACACTTTTAAATTCTTAATTTGCTCTTAGATAGCACATGGTTTCAATTTCACTGTCCAGGGGCAAAGTAATAAGTAGAGCGTTGAAAGCCAGGCTGTCCGCACTGCGCCAACAAGGCTTGGTTTCTAATTTAGCGTGGTCGAACTCGCTTTTCGTTATAGTGCAATTAAATGCAAAGGTGCAAGCGAGCTGGACAAGAATAATGAAAATAATCCCTGGAGAAAGGGAACAAGGGGGACAAAGGACAAACACAAATCTCCAAACACAGCTAGGTGACTGGTGAGCGACCGAAAAATCCGCCTGGTCCGGGTATCGAACCCGGGACCTCTCCATTACAGGTGGAGCGCTCTACCAACTGAGCTAACCAGGGGTTAGACGTCAGTAGAGCAAACGGGTTTTATCAGCTGCCACCAGTCTAACACCAACAAGGGTGGAGCTTGCAATTTAAGGTTATCATTATAGTGCAATTAAATACAAAGGTGCAAGAGAGCTGGACAAGAATGATGAAAATAATCCCTGGAGAAAAGGAACAAGGGGTACAAAGGAGATTTGTGTTTGTCCTTTGTCCCCCTTGTTCCCTTTCTCCAGGGATTATTTTCATCATCGCTTTTCGATTGAATCCACTTTATGAATATGCATTAACGTTTATTACAGGTACTGCATGTCTATAAAGCGAAGCAGTGAATTAGGAGCAACTTGCAATCCTTCTTAAATATACTTCTGTAAGTGAGCACACCGAATGTTCCGCGGTACGAACGTGACATCACATAACCGCCAAGTACCAATGTTGCCGCCCTTTCGAGACAGCACTTTCGGTTTCGCGGTAAGCACCTGAAGCAAAACTTTGAAATCAAATACCGAACAAAAACATACCTCGGAATTCAGGGATGCTAACATAACTTAAACCTAACTGTAAAACCAATAAAAAAAGATAGTTAAAGGCTTCTTTTTTTTTATTACACCGTACGCTAAGACCCCTCCTGTCATGTAAGTAAATAAGACCAGACGCCACTAGAATTTCTTTTAGAAATATCATAAATCTTACGAGTCCTCAAGATTACTTTGCACGTTCCGGAGTGCACGAGAGCCGCAAAGTCCTCCGAAACTCCGCGATACAACACGACATGACGTAAGAAGCGCATGCATCTACATCCGTTCGCCGCTAAGCTTTGTTCCTCGTAAGTCTTGTAGACTTTATACTTTGTTTTACCCTACCGACTTTTACCATGCTGCACCCATGACACGCCTGCAACTGACTTATAACCATTTAGAACAGATTTGTGGGAATGCTAGTCTTGGTATTTTTGATGAAAAGCGTAAATTTCGAAAGTGTGTTGAGGCTATTGTTTTTCCTAACGTTTCGCTTTTATCCCGTTTAACTTTTTCTACTTATTGACTCATTGATAAGTGCACCACTAGGGAGGCGTTAAGCTGTTGGTGGGTCACTGAAAATAAGAATAAATAAATAAATAAATAAATAAGCTAGTAGGGCGGTGCAAGCTACTAGCATTTCGAACCAATCACTCGCCCGCTTTCTGCGCGTGAATATGCGTAGAGGGTGCAATCACGAGGTGCAAGACCGGAGGTCAATAGATCATTTTCATAAGTGCGCGCCAGCTAGTAGCTGCTGCGCGAATTATCCGAGTCCACCATTGTTTTGGGCACGTGCCCTGAGCATGTACTCGGCACGAGGGCCGCGTCAGTGTTCGGCGTAGACTCGGATCCAATCACAATCTTCGTGCCCAAGAAATGGCGAACGCCAATGTTGCTCGACGGAAATTTGAAAAGAGTCTAGTGCGCGGTCAACGAACACCTGTAGCTTTCGCTGCTCTGCCGTCTTAATGATGAACGGAATATGTGGAGCGCAAGTTCGTCTGCGTCTTGCACAGGGGTCGTGGTTACGTAGGTCTACCCACTATCCTTCCAATCAGAGCCAATCAGAACTCGGCGTTCTGGCGTCAACGCAACTCCTGCGCAAGAAGCAGACGAACTTGCGCTCCGTATAAGCGGATATCGCAACATAGAGCCACTACATTGACTCAGAGCATGGATTCACCAAATTGACTTAGATCCCCTGTCAGTGTCTGGTGCCGCACTCTTGGAACATTACAGGTATAAGGGATACTGCGCAAGTTCTTCTTTCATCGGTCTGTGATCCGTCAAGGTACTTGACTAGTCAGTGAGAAGAGATTATGCCACCTGAAACCGTGCTATAGGGAAACCGGAGGCGTTCGCTTGTCGTTTCAGACGGATGCTGGGAAACTGTGATGACGGCGGCGACTGATATTAAAGGCGTCACGCGACGCTCTTGCAGACGAGCAAAAGAACAATGCCGGGGCACGATTTATGCAGACGTCAAAGACGAGGAAAAGAGGACCGTCGCGAGGGGATGGCGGACAGGCCGTGTTTATTTTCTTTTTTCCCCACAAGGTCGAGGTAATGCTACGTATTTATCTTAGCTGCGTGTACGTGACCTTGCGTCCAAGAGCCCCAAATCGATGTATTCAATTTACTCCGCTCACCCACCTGACGAAAAGCTTTGTTGTGCTTGAACTAGGAGACAACATATTTTTGAGCTACCCAAAATAAACACATTTTCGGAATAGTCAGCCTTTACTCTTGGCCGGCGTGCTTTTTATTATCTGTAAATAAAAAAACAGGTATTGAGAAACCGGCAAAGGAAGGTAATGCCAAAACCGACATTCAAAGTTTCTCGCGCTCTCCGGTGAGGTGACGTCATATGATGTATAATATTGCATAGTATATATATATATATATATATATATATATATATATATATATATATATATATATATATATATATATATATATATATATACATAGAACAATGTATATTGAGTTTATAGTTTTGTTTTGCTGGCGTGAGCATTCCCAGAATTCATTTCACATCACCAAACTTCTTGTAGCCGTGGAGAGCCGAGCTGTACTGCCCCCATATTGAGACACCCGACGTCACGTTTCTAGGATTGCCAGTACAGCCTCACAAATTCTCAGGCCTAACTTCAAAATAAAATAACTTCGCAAAAAAAATATATATATATATTGTTACTTTGTGTTACCGGCTCAGATATGTTTCCATTAATGTGTCGTACTAGTTATGAGGCGCATCAGTGACTATCAAACTTTCGCCGGTGCTCTCCTTTAACAGGCGATACTCTTCTTTTCGAAATGACTCTGAGCGGGGTTGGCTGAACGTCCATCTGGTAGGGCTCCAGTGGCCGTTCCCTGATCTCAAGAATCGAAGTGTCGTGCTTTGAAATATGACATATCTTCGTTCATTAGCCACCTCGTTATCAGTAAGACGAGAAAATTGCACCATACTGCTTCACACGAGTGTGCGGACCTCTCTGTACTTTGAAAAACATTTTAGCGCTCAAAAACGAGGACAAGTAGAAGAGAAACAGACACCACAGTGCGCTTGGTGTCTGTTTCTACTTGTTCTTGTTTTTCTAGGTGTCTTGTTTTTCTAGGTTTCTTGGTGTCTTCTACTTGTCCTTGTTTTTGAGCGCTAAAATGTTTTCCAAGTCCCAAAACCAACTAGCCGAACAATCTACTCTACCTCTCTGTACGTTGGGCACACGCCTTTTATTCGCACTAAAGCAAGTATGCAGGCGAGCTGGTTCAATACTGACACGGGAATTACCCAGGAGCGAAAGCGGAGGGGGGGGGGGCAAAGCAGAACTCACAACACAGCTGAAGTTTTACTATGCCGAATCATCCGACCAAGAGTCATCCGACCAACTCACAAAACAAAAAAGAAAAGAAAAACAGTGAACACTTCTTACTACCACACTATGAACAGAGCCACCCAAGGACACCAACACACACACACACAAAAAGCAGACACCACCCCCACATGTTCCCCAAAGATTATAAAAGCCCGGCCACGCATATCGGACAGAAATAATAAAACTGTTAAACTTAAATCAACCACCCTGTCCTCCTTCCCCCTCCCCCACACAGGCACACAAAAGAAAGAAAGAAAGAAACGTTTTAACAGGTTTGTTTGAGAGCACAGACATGTTACTAAAACAAGAAACCTCTCAGAAATACTCTCTCAGAGTACAAGTGTTACTGAATATTTGTGCCTGCGAATTGGTCCCCCAACAATCTAAGACAAAACTAACAAACACATATTCATACGGACTGAGAAAAAAAACGCAATCTGCGTAATTCTGTTCGGGGTCAGGTGCGGCATAATAATAATTCAATATTTTCTTAAACCGTCTACAGGCTCAAACACCGAGCTATATGAACAAGTGAAAAGTATCTTTGTTGCAACTCTAAGAACCCGTGCCCATGCAGTACAGTCAAAGGCGGCGTCCTTGGATAGACAGGAAGCAGAAAGGTTGGACCGCACGGTGCCGCGCAGAAGGCGCGATGAATACACGCAAGAACGGCATAAATTTCCCTCGGCAGCCATTTTTTTCCTGTTGTCGTTGACGGAGTGCGGCGCGGATTTGAAGCTACAGCGACCGGAGCGCTTCGATGTGGCTTCCCATCATCGATGTCCAGTCCGCGTTTTTCCTGTTCGTTACGCTGGCCGCTGACGTGCCCCTAAGAACCCTTAGCGCACTGGGCACGAACTGAGGAAAGGAAAACAAAGTCTGACTGTACTTTCGCGAAAGGCTTTCAAGAGCTGCGGGATTCTTTCTATGTGTGGAATCATTCGAAACACTGACGCTTTGTGTGAACGTCGCACGTATAGGCAGCAGCCGCAGTGGGCGTCGCGGTCGAGCGCATGCTGGCGGGCATGCCTTTACCGATGTTTCTTAACGCCGCCGTCACCCTGCGATGCATCCAACAAAAGACAGTGCAGACTGGTTCGAAGCATGCGTATGTATGAAGCAAACGTGTCGAGCCCTGCATATCCGCGGATTACCCGCGGATCATCCACGCACATCCGCAGTCAACCGGCGGATGCGGATAAAAATAAATAATATTTTGTGAACTGCTGATCGGATGCGGATGCCAGGGGCTCCGGATCTGAATCGGATGCAAATATCCGCAGATCCGGATCTACATTTTTTTTTTTTCGTCGTGGCGGTATTATAAAGGTGTGCGACCGCAGAGTGTAGAGTGAATAAGTGAGTGATGCAATGGAGTATATAATCGAATGTTTTGTGGGAGCAAATGATTCTCCCAGGAAAAAAGGTGCCATGCGAAAAAAAATATGTTCTTTACGTACAAAAAAAAACAAATAGAAGAAAAATGACAGTAGATTTTTATTAAATATCGCTTTAGAACGTTCTATCTTCGTCCAAAAAATGCTGTCCCTAAAAAGAGTAAAGAACGCAGGGGAATCAATCTTCTCTGCAAAGCGCGTGTTCTTGTTTGGCAGGAAAAGAACGGAACACGTTCTTCGAACCACAAGAAGGTACGAAGCCTCCTCGACAAGTAAAACGTAACGTTTGCGCACGTTTATTATTATTTTTTTTTTTGCTTAACAGTTGGCAAAGAATGGGGTTGAGGTCACGCAGTTGCGGGTTTGTATTTAAAACTGAAACCGATGGAAAGTGCTGCCATTATTGCACATCGTGATATTTTCCCAGGGGTGTACTCGCGTCTTACCACCAGTATACGAGTATATACCGCCTTTCCTCTTCCACTGTTTAATTGTTTGACCTAAATAAAATGTCACAATGTTATTAGTCTGTCCTTTGTGCATTTTTATGTTTAGAAAATACACGTCTGCTTGAAATGAACGTTACAAAACAAAAATAAAGTGTATATCAAAACCGCCCTCCTTTTGAGCGCTTCTTTCTGGGCAGAATGTCCCAGGAGATTTCCAGGACAATCTCATCAACTTCGATAATTTTTCCAGCAACTCGAAGTGCCCCTGGAAAGGATGATCTCTTATAATACGAATGCAATAAAACAGAATACGATCAAATGACTTTCGCCGTATTCTGCTGACTCAAAGAGTTCTTTCTACAAATATAATCAAACGGCTCGTAACATTATAACGTATCATCGAGGCGCTTTTTGTTTTATTCATTCGCGCTTGATTTCGTCACGTAACACGAACACGCGAATTGGGGGTCAGATATGCGGTTCCGAATTTTGCGGATGCACTTCGGATGCACATCCGATACGTTATACGATGGGCCCTCCGGCACAAACTGCGCATGTGCGACACAATACAGTTGTAATACAATTCAAACACAATAAAACTCTGATTGATTGATTATGCGGTAGCACAAGCGCAGTTCGTTCCGGAGGGCCCATCGTATACCGTATCGGATGTGCAAACACGGTTCCCGAAAACTTACTTTTGTCATAATGTATGCAGCAAACACCGAGTCTTTTGTATGTGATGTGTGAGCAATG
Organism: Ixodes ricinus; assembly: GCA_037355805.1. NCBI lineage: Eukaryota > Metazoa > Arthropoda > Arachnida > Ixodida > Ixodidae > Ixodes > Ixodes ricinus. The sequence continues at coordinate 9,987 of JAZHYW010059454.1, read as the reverse complement.
CGACTGGACGACTTTGGGCGTGAACGAAGTGTATACAATGTTCACCTGACCCGACACAAAAAGCCTGCGGCCCCAACGGTTTCGCATCGCTATTCGGGAGCTTCGCAGTTTGGTTGTCCAGCGTTTGTATTACGGTTTATCGGAAAGGCTGACTTATCGGTCACTGTCTGCGGGGCGCCGCCAAGATGTTGCTCGCCAAGCGAGTATCGCAAGTTCTGCAGCGCGAAGTAAGCGCCGAGAAAGCGCAGGTCGTATGTGAGTCAAACAACTCTTTTGAGAGCGACTTTGCACATTTTCGTGGATGACATCACCCGAGGAAGAAACCCGCTGAAAAGCATAACCTTGCTGAACTTTTTTTTTCTTTTTTCGCAGTGCGTTGTTTTGCCATTAAGTGTGAACGAAACGTCGGTTTGACATTGACAGGTTTCCTAGAAGTGTCCTTTTCAAGGACAGCTTGGTTGACGCGTAGAAGCCTTTCACATTAGCATGTTATTAGCATGCAAGGCCTTTGATTTTAACACAAAATGTAATTTATCCCCCGATGTTCATACAAAAAAAGACCAGTCGAGCTCATCTGTTCATTCCTGATGTATGTTCTAGCCCGCTTACACTAGACAGTTCTTAAAGGACATATAAAGTATAATGTCACAAAAAAAAATAGCAGTTAAATCTAATGAGGCGAACTTGTGCCTACAAGCTTAAACAGAAAGGAACCGTACACTGCGTGACAGCGTCGAAAGACCGACTGACCCGAGTCTCAGGTTCCTTAAGCCGGAATCACACTGCTCATAGATCATACAAAAGACAGCCTGCAAACACGAGTCACCGCCATATCCGTGGTTCGAATGCCGCGTGCCAAGTTTCAACTCATTGCCATGCGGCATTCGAAGCACGGATCTCGCGGTGACTCGAGTTCGAATCTGTATGCAGACTGCCTCTTGTATGATAGCGCATTCTGAACGGGAACACGCGATACGTTACAAGATGGTATACCGGCTATACTAGAACGTTACTGAAGAGTCGCGAAGGGTTAACGGAAGAAAGAAGCTAGTGGAGTTCGAACCCCCTGCCTTCGCATGAGAGCCGCGCGCGATGCCAACTCGGCCGCGCACGCGGCAAAATGAGACCATAGGGCCCATTCGAAACGAACATAAGGACACCTCGATGGGAATCAAACCCGCGACCAAGTGATTGTAAGTGAAAACGGATGATGGAACCATTTCGATTTTTGGCCAATTCGGGTACGTCTAAAAAACATACACTGAAAAAAGTTCGGAAACAACAAGAACAACCGATTCACATATGCCGGCCAGACAAGAAGGTACAGAAATGACTATATTGGAGCATAAAAGAGCAGTGAGCGCTTGTGTGGGGAAACACAGTAGCCGGGAGGCTATCTCAGGGACAGCAGAAGTTTGGGCTTGTTGACGTGACAAGGAGAGAGGGGGGGGGGGAGGGCGAGTGACTCATCGGCGTGGACTTGTCAAGGACTGAGCGGCGGCGGATGTTTGCTTGTACTCATTTTTGTACGTGGAAGTGTTTGTGCACCTTCCGGGAACAGAGGCCGCTTCCACTATTTAACTTGTGGTCGGATAAATATACTTTCAGCTGCCCCTGTGTGCGTTCGTTTCCTTTTATAGTCACCAGTTATTTTGTTTCACTCGGTGTTTCTATTGCCATTTAGAGAAGTGTTGAAAGAAAGAAGCCTACTACAGCCTTTGTCTAGTTTATAAGCGGTGTGATAGTACAAAACGCAATTTAAAAAAAAAATGCAAAGGTTAGGTTAAGCTGACCCTTGCACGTACAGCACGTCTTTCAGCTAGTACACGAAGCCTTGTAAATCCACTCGTACTTCCGTCTACAAAGCCTTCGTATACGGCATTCGTACACAAAGCACAACGTTTATAAAATAGGTTAGAAAACCGGTTAAGATTGAAGGTAACACGGAACTACTTCTAATCTTACAGTTTTAGAAACTTGCTTTTCTCTTTTGTTTCAACCTGGTTTAATGCCAGATTTGAGATTTACTGCGATAACGGAATATCCGACGAGATTGGGGACTTTAAGCAAACCGGTGGTGCGGTACGTGTTCCGCGTACCGCGCGCACTACCGGAGTTTTTACAGCATGCTTTTAAGCGCGCGCCCAGGTGGTACCGTCCAAAAGGTTGGAAACATTTTTCTCGCCCCCTTCCATTTCCCCTCTCCCACCGCTAACTTGACAGCGGGGAAGGGGGGGGGGGACTCTTTTTGTCGCTGCTTTTAGGAAGTTTTTAGTAGAGCGTTTCCGCATTCCGCTAAGCACCCTGATAGCGCTCCGTAATCCGCCTCAAGACCTTGAACTACGCAGACAAGGCTGGCGACGCGCACGCGCAGCTACCGCGTTTTCTTCACGGATACCGTAGCGGAGTAGAAAAAACGATCTAGTACAACTCCCTATTGAAGTTGAATAAGCCGAAATGATCTCCCGGCTTATCCAGCCCCAAGGTGCAGCAACAAGAAAAAAAAACATTTTTTTTGGTAAAGTTAGTAGTGAGAGAGGGGAAAGGGGAAGGGTGCGAGGAGGACTTTCCATACCTTTCGGAAAACTTTCTTTGTAGATCGGGCTTATATTGTTTAATCTTATATTGTTTAAGAGGTGTTAGTTCCCATGATATACAAAACCGCCTATTTATCTCAGGGCAATAGAAAAAGAAACATGTGGACTCTTTTTTTCTCGCGGACTAAATTGTGTGGACCAATGAAAGCCCTACAATACGCGCAGATTCCGAATTATTTTATTACAACTCGTTTCGAAGAGATGCTGATAGGTACACATTCGGATAAGACTCCTCTTTTTCACCGCGGGCGAAGCCATCGCTTGCAACTGGCCTTTCATGTGGCCAGTTGCAAGCGCCCTTCGTCGACCACTTCAGTCGGAAGGAAATTCTTCCTAAAAAGAGCGTGTCGCGATCTTTGAACACGCTTTCAACGAGGAAATAAGCTACGCACGGTTGTGGTTTCGGGTTTGTCGGAATGCTTAGAGGGTCTACATTGAGTTGTCACCACAAAAGGATGATCTCAAAATCGACTGCAGTGCCCTTTAAAAGCAAGCTTTAAAAGCTCCGTTTGTGCGGTACGCGGAACACGGTAACGGTTTGCTAAAAGTCTCTATTATCTGGATACACTGCAACCGGTACGGCAGGCTGCCCCCTTCCCAGTCCGATTTGCGAGGATCGAGGAAGAAGTGGTGAGGGGTTGATGTTCTGCAGGGGAATGTAACTAGAAAAAACAAAAACTGGGTTGTGGGGATATTTATACAGCGTGCTCAGTTGGTCAGTCATTTCAAAGTTGCGACGAGTCACTCGCTGTAGGTGAGCAATTTAGCCAGTGCAGTACAACCGCTAGCCTGGGGTCTTTAACGTGCACCACGCAGTAGTGATACACGACCGCACGCCGGTACGATACTCATCCAGATCGAAACGGGCAGGGGTGGGGATTGAACCCAGGAATGTAACTAGGCCGTATACTTTCTGGTTTTAACCGAAAAACTTCGATAAAGAACTGTTAGTGTCAAAAATGCAAAATCGACTAAAACCGAACAACACCGATTTCTTAAAATTTTTGCTCCAGCTAGGACAGTATTTTTTTTTTGTCAAAGCACTTTTTATATGTAAATCATTAATTGCTTATCAGATATTTTTTTCGCAGATAGTGACCGTTCTTAGCGTTCGTCCAAAACAAATCATAAAAATACAGATATTAAAATATATATATATATATATATATATATATATACTGTAAACGACTAAATTTTTGCGAATTTCGCGAATAGCCTACAATTCACGAAGAATAAGTCCCGCGAACAGTTCGGGCAATATGTGAAAGCTACGGAAGCTACACTCGATTCGCGAGAATTAGAACCCGCGAATAATTTTAAATTTTCAGCTTTGGCGCGATTCGCGAAAATTTGAGCCCGCGAAAATTAAGTCGTTTACAGTATATAAAGATTAAAAACAAAAACAAAAACATCCGGCGGTTTTTCTTATAAATAAACACTGGAACGTATACGGCCTAGCTGTAACGTACTGTGCACGTCTCAGTTAGCTAATGACCCGAACGCGTTGTTTTTATTTTTTTTATTTTATTTTTATGCGTAGAGTTTTTGTGTTCGCGCTGCGACGTAGCTTGAACGGAGAACCGCGAGCAATCGGCGACATGCTCTTGGAGCTGCGTCAACACATACACTGCAAAGAATTGTGTGGGCAGACTATGCGGGCTTGTTTGTGAACACGCACTCGCCGGACCAGACGGCCGCCTCCATTTCATCACCTGACCCCGCTCCCTGAGCGTGTGCACATGGACGGGAGCTTGACCAGGTGGCCAAGGATAGACGTATGGCTGGTCCAACGAGCACGTAGCTTGCACCCCACTGTCAGCGTGGGGAATCGACCTCGACAGGCACGGAGAGGTGAAGAAGAAGCGCCAAGGAAGCGGTGCAGGACGTGACAACGGCGGGCGCAGCGAGGTGAAGATGAAAGGGCAAGGGCGCTGCTGCAAACCAAGGTGAACTGCCGACCGGCAGTTCAAGCGCCAGTTCACGGGCAATAGTTCGGTGGTGTGTGTACGTGTGATGTATGCGACAGACTTCCAGCGGACGCAAGCAAAGGCGTTCTGAAATGCTATGCATGAAGAACCCATTTGCTTTGCATTTAGAACGCTTTAGAAAGCTTTCGGGAAATGTCAAGGAGCCAATGTTTTATATTTACCAAGCCTCCGGCGTCTTCCGAACGCTAGAGCCGCGCTTCGTATGCATTCGCTGCGCCAGTCGTAAAGATGATCTAAGCGTCAGCCTTGCCTTGGGTCTGCTTACGCCGGGATTTTGCGTCGGTCGTGTTCAAACACGAGAAGAGCAACTTCCTCTCTCCCTTGACACTTACGGTTTCAGTCTTTTTTTTTTTAAATTCTAGTATTGTCATTGTGGATGATTTGAACACCTCCCCCTCCTTCACACTGTCCACGGTTGGTGTGGAAAGGAGCATCCTCGAATCACCTAGACGCAATCGACGCACCCGATCGCCCGTTTATGCTGCCGGTTTCACATCTAACAGTTAGAAATACTGAGATTAGTTAAAAGAATATATGAAACAGATCAACACAGAGGTCCTTACTGAAAGTTATACGGGGCTCTCATCGTGTCTTTAAAGGTGTTTATGTGCACGTGTGGAAGTGAGTTCCAGCGTCACCAGTTCAGCATCTTTTTTTTTGCCATCATCATAATCATTACATCGCGTTCTCCCATAGTGATGTCTTCCTTTACTTTCTTCAACCCCAGAGCAGTGTCTAGATAAAACGTCCAAAGAGGTTAGCCTGCACGACAGTCTAGGACAAACGCCCAGCCTAACCTCTCAGTCTGCGTCGCATTAACACCAATCCCTCTGTTACACTGTCCGTTTCTTTTGTTCTCTCCTACTTCATGATTTTGAAGTCCAACAGGTCACTTTCAGTACTTCTACAGGTCCATTCGTTGACCATCGTCGTCTGCGCCTTTGACAAAAGCTGATGACATAACGGTGTTCGTTGATTACGTCGTTAATGACGTTTTATGACTTCACCTTCTTTTTTAGGAATACGGTCAGATGTGTGCTTCCCGAATCGTGATGTCCAGAGTGCCACGCACAAAGAGAACTGGGAACAAAGGTGGGAAGGGGTGCTTCGGATGGTGCGTGCGCCGGTGATTCTATTCGAAGCATGGCGCAGGTGGATGTCGTTTTGGAAATACACGAGCTCTGCTCACTCCTGATTTAGGCTCCAAAATGACAAGCAAGCACGCACGAAAGTTGCACGATAAAGTGACCTTTTCCTGTCGAAACAAGCTATCATCTACCTTTAATAATCATCTCTCTGTAGACACTAAGGTCGCATATTTGTTCTGGAAATAACGACAAAACTGTAAAGAATGGATGTGACAATGAAGCTAAAATAAAGAAGAACCTTATATCGATCATAAAGCAGCCCAAGTTTCCTATAGCTCTCAGTAAGAACAAAACTCAGACTTAATGAAGTCTAGTATCAAACCTTTTTCAAAGATAAACCAACCCCACTGAATAAGGCCTCATCGTGACATCGCCTCACGGAAACTGAGGAAAACCTCTACACAACGCATTAAATCTAGGGCTGGCTACTTAATCGATTAACCTGCCGATTAATCGATTAATCTTTTGAACCGGTGATTCAGTTACATTTTGACCAACAACAAAAAATAAAATCAACGCTTTTTCCACGCAGACGTGGAACGAGTACACCTGTACGAAGGTAACATTTGGGTCAAATTTTAACCTAAAGTACAGCTGAAGGGGCGAGATTTGTAACTCCAAACAAGTGGAGCAGGACACGTGTCCCAGCCACTTCAACGCCGTGCGAGTGCCCGTTTAGTGCAGCAGAGACTATTGTGAACAATCAGGTCACTCTTGCCGGAGAATATCAACGAACCTCTTTGCTTCTACGACTGAAGTCATAATTTGTGAGTGTGCATGAGACTCTTTTGACTGTTCTCGACTACACTTCAAGGTTGACTTAAAATCTAAAATTGTACTACATTGCGCTGTTTATCACATATTCAGCGAAGGCAAAAACAAATATAGTTTTTACTTTCTTTTTTGTATTCTTATGCACGGAAATCAACAACACCGATTAATCGATTAAAAGGTGGAAATGAATCGGGCTAAACCTTATAATCAACGCCCAACCTAATAAAAAAAATTCCGTGCCAGTTTTTATTGATAATTTTAGATTGCTGTCAAGCACATGTGGAACGGACGGTTACTATATTGTACTTCGCCAGTTCCCTGCCTCACCCGCGAAAGGTTCGCGCTGCCAGTTCCGTAGCTGCCAGTCACCGTCACGAGATCTCAGAGTTAATCGAGTTGTTCCAACAGCTTTTGTTTTCTGGACAGTTTCACGCAGACTTGTGTGGTATTTATTACAAGTAATCAAAATACTTGTAATCACACTTTGAAGGCGAAAACCCTGTGGCCTATTACGGGAAAAGGCGGCGTCGGCGTTGTGCCCGAAAGATGGCCATAAAAATACGTCATCAAGCACGTGCCGCTCAAGGTCAAAGCGGACGCGCCTCAGAAATAAAACACGAAAGAAAAGCATAGCAACGCAAATGCTTCGTCACGGAAGCGGTGGAGCCGCCGTGGGCGCCGCGCCTGTGCAGAGGGGGAGCGTGATGTCACCGCCGGAGCAAAACATTTCACCCGCGGGACTATAATGCTTTTGGATTTCTACACGTAAGCAGTCTTAAGTGTCTTGGGCGTGTTTTCTGGAGTAATTTTGTAATCATTTGATTTTCTTTATTAAGAAGTAGTCACAAGACTAATCTGATTACTTTTGGAAGTACTAAAATTATACTCGTAACCGTTAGTATTTCTCCCTCTCCTTTCTTTGTTTGTACAACTTTCCTAGCAAGGAATCTTCGAAGCCTCCCAATAGTTTTACCAAATTGGTGGATTAAGAAGGTAACTAGTTTATAAATCGGTGATTCTAGTTTTCAAACTAGCAAAAAAAAATATATCGTCTTGAAAATCTGAAGTGATTAGAAAAGTAACGGTTACTCTTTCAAAGTAACGGTCAATTACTCTATATTCTCAAGTAATGAAGCAATTCAAGTGACTGCTTTATAGGTGAGAGTAATTGTAATTGTAATCGATTACTTTTTTCAAATGAGGCGTGCAAGACCGTCACTTGACGAACTTCCGTCTCGAAATCTTTCCGGGCGTAGTGTAGATGAGCTTTCGCTCTATATGCCTTCTATGCGGCGTTGGAGGAAGGGTTCTCCAATTCGCCCGAGTTCTTTCGTGTCGTGATTGACGGCGTCTGCCGGAGTATATGGTCGGCGACACAAAGGAGCATCGTCTGGTGCTCGATTTTTGTACATGCCAATTTTTATTCGGAGTGCGGACGAGCCTGCGCTCGAGAGGTCTACCCATTGGTGATCAAATTGGACCCCAGTAACTTCCGCCAAAAACAAAGAAACAAAAAAAAAGCGGCGTAATCATGGGTTTTTGCGGCCCGAATAGGTCCCCGGTCGAACGTTTTTGTGACGCGTCGTCGGCAGAGCCACTCGCCGTGCTTCTGCGTTTCACCGCCATCAAAGCCGACGCCGATAACTGATTGTCCGCATGCAGACTGTAATGGGGAAAGTGGAGGATGTTCATCAACATGACCGCGCACGGCTTAGCGGAAGCAAAAAGGCGTTTCACGAAACCGCGCCTTAAAGGCCTGTAGCTCTCAAGTTTTGAGCAGCACCCCTGGCGTGTAAGATCGGATATTTTTAAGCCGAGTTTCTTTCGTGCGTCGCGTTGCGTACTTTCAGACGCTCTGTTAGCGCGTCTGTTGAGACGCTGACAGTATACGCCCGTGGATCGTGGAACACTAGGACGCCGCTTCACGTCAGCATTAGATAGTTGAGTTCCGAGGACGTCAGATGAGGCGCGTCTTTCGTGGTCGCTACAGCGCCCTCTCGCCGAAGGAAACAGGACCATATTTACGTCAATTGCCTCATGCGGACAATGCTTTATTACACCACACAGAAGCGAGCGGACTCACACGCACGCGCCTCGTGTGTCCTCTGCACCAGAAGAAGTCGGACTCATCTTCACTTTTAAATTTCCACGAAAATTCACCGGGCGTTGATTCCCAGTTCTCATCGGTGCCATTGTCGATGCAAAGAGGAGCACGGCTTGCGTTCGCACTCAATTTTAAGTTTCCTTACCAACTTATGTTTAGTGTTTTATGCTTGACGACCTTTGATTGGTTGGGATTGATGATGAATGAAAAGCGGGGGGGGGGGGGGGATCGCTTGGGCACGTGGCCGCAGCTGGCTCTTCTTCAAATGCGGGGTGTGGAGTTTTTTTGTTGCCATGTTTTTTATGGCGATTATGGACACATTAAATGAACCTTGAGAAACGACGTGTCATGATAAAAAACTTATTTCCAGACAGTCAGTAGCCACAGATTAAAAATAAAAAATATACGTGAAAAAAAATAAGTAACTCATACGAAATAAAATTCCATGTGGTCTTAAAATAGAACACTTCTCAGAAATAAAAGAGAAAAATGGAATAAATCTTGGCGGTAAACAACCAGGGTGACGCGTCCGGAGAAAAGCGTTAGTGACGCAGGGAATTAATCTGCTCGACTTGCCAACTTCTAAACAACTTGCGCAACTCGACAGAGGAAGTTACTCGCTGGTGTGCTTTTTTACATTTAATTTCAAGATTGAACGCCAAAGGGAGTCAACAATTTTGAAAATGTAGTTCAGCAATCTTGCTGCCCAGCGAGTGATCCCCAACGCTCGGACTCCAGACTTTGTCATATACAGCTGTCTACTTTTTTATACAAAGAATAGGGGTGATCGCTGGCCGAGTGGGCTATGCTCGGAGCACTTGGAGCGAAAGCTCGCGCTGCGGAACAATCCCGCCCCTGCCCGTTTCGATCTGGATGAACATCGTACCGGTGTGTGGTCGTGTATCACTACTGCGTGGTTCACGTTAAAGACCCCAGGCTAGCTGTTTTACTGCTCTGGCTAAATTGCTCATCTATAGTTGAGACACCAGACGCCCATTGGGACTGACTAACTTCCGGCTGTAGAAACCTGCACACAACTCGCAATACAAACAGCCACTCTCTTCTCTGTCTCTTGGCGGAGTGTCGCTTCCAATGGCGTGTTTGTAGGTGGTAACTGAGAAATGGTCGTCTTAAAACTTCAGTAATTGCACCCCGCTGCGGCCCCTTGAATATTGTATATGCTGCTTTTTTTGCTATTAAAACTTTGACAGGTAATCCCCATAGATATTTCGTATTTCGTGACAAACTAGAAAAGCGAATTTAAGGATCTTCAATCTTTTTGCCCCTTACCCCTCCCATCCCCTTCCTCCGGGCATTTTCGGACGGGTCAGTCAATAAATGTTCGTTGCTAGTCGAAGCTTAAAAAATATTGTGTT
>JAZHYW010059451.1:17433-90456 GCA_037355805.1 Ixodes ricinus | reverse complement strand
AAAACGAGAAATTTGAGGATGTTTTATTTTGCCACGCTGCCGCTCCATTGTGGGACGTAACCGTTTTAACTTATTAATTTAAATTTTAGATGGCATATGGTTTCAATTTTACTGTCCAAGGGCAAAGCAATAAGTAGAGCGTTGAAAGCAGGCTGTCCGCAATGCGCCAACAAGGCTTTGGTTTCTAATTTAGCGTGGTTGAAGTCGCTTTTCGATTGTCCATTGTATGAATGTTCATTAATGTTTATTACAAGTGCTGTATGGCTGTAAAACAAAGCAGTAAATTAGGAGCAACTTTCCCTCCTTCTTAAATATACTTCTGTAAAGCGGGTTTCACATGCAGCGATTTTGGCCCTAGAGCGGCGCGATTTCTGCCGTCGCGGCGCTCTGGCCAGCCGCAGCGGCAGAGCGGCACGGTTCCACCAGGTTGGAATTTTTCGCGGCGGCAGAGCGGCAGCTTCCCAGCTGGCCACTCACAGCGCGGCGGGAAATCACGTGAAAGGAGGAGAAACATTGCGGGAAAGCTGGCGCATAGGACAGCGGCATTTTCACGTTCTTGAAGCAGACGACAAGCAGAGAAAGTGCGCAAGCGACTGCTTTGCGGTTTCTTTTTTCCGACGGGTCGAGCTTCTTTGCTTCAGCAGTGGCGTCGGAACTGTTCAGGAGATTATGGAGGAGGGGGATTGCTGTCCCCTTCCTCGGAATTGGTTTTCTCAATGAAACACGCGGCTCTTTTTTACTTTCCTCGCCTGAGTACCAAGTGTAGCGAGCGCAAGAGACGCTAATCGGAAGCGGCTCGTGCGAGGGCTAGTGAGAAAATTAAAAGACGAAGAAGAACTGAGCGACATTGACGTGTCTTTTCGAACACAGATCGCCCATCAAGTAAGAAAATGTATCGCGCCCAGTTGCTTATAAGTGAAGTGCCGAAGCGTCGGGTTCTTTGGAACGCTCAGCTCAAAACATTCATTTGGAAACAATGGGACCAAAGAGAAACTCTGGGAAGATGTGGCTGAGGCCGTGAAAGTAATCGCATCTGCTTGCTGCAAGCAACATTGGCCATCGCAACGGCAGAAAACGCTCATGTGAAATGAAATCTCGCGATCCGTGCCGCCGCGCCGCTAGCGGCAGCGATTTTGGCCGTGGAATCGCTGCATGTGAAACCCGCTTAAGTGAGCACACCGAATGTTCCGCGGTACGAACGTGACGTCACATAACCGCCAAGTACCAATGTTGCCGCCCCTTCGAGACAGCACTTTCGGTTTCGCGGAAAGTACCTGAAGCAAAACTTTGAAATCAAATACCGAACAAAAAACATACCTCGGAATTCAGGGATGCTAACATAACTTAAAACTGACTGCAAAACCAAAAAAAAAAGATAGTTAAAGGTTTCTTCTTTTTTTTTTTATTACACCGTACGCCAAGACCCCTCCTGTCATGTGAGTAAATAAGACCAGACGCCACTAGAATTTCTTTTAGAAATATTATAAATCTTACGCGTCCTCAAGATTACTTTGCACGTTCCGCAGTGCACGAGAGCCGCAAAGTCCTCCGAAACTCCGCGATACAACACGACATGACGTAAGAAGCGCATGCATCTACTCCGTTCGCCGCTAAGCTAGCAGGGCGGTGCAAGCTACTTGCATTTCGAACCAATCAATCGCCCACTTTCTGCACGTAAATATGCGTAGAGGGTACAATCACGAGGTGCAAGACCGGAGGTCAATAGATCCTTTTCATAAGTGCGCGCCAGCTAGTAGCTGCTGCTCGAATTATCCGAGTCCACCATTGTTTGGGCACGTGCCCTGAGCATGTATTCGGCATGAGGGTCGCGTCAGTGTTCGGCGAAGACTCGGATCCAATCACACACTTGGTGCCCAAGAAATGACGAACGCCAATGTTGCTCGACGGAAATTTGAAAAGAGTCTAGTGCGCGGTCAACGAACACGTAGCTTTCGCTGCTCTGCCGTCTTAACGATCAACGGAGTATGTGGAGCGCAAGTTCGTGTGCTTCAGAGCCAATCAAAACTCGGCATTCTGGCGTCAACGCAACTCCTGCGCAAGAAGCAGACGAACTTGCGCTCCGTATAAGCGGATATCGCAACATAGAGCCACTACATTGACTCAGAGCATGGATTCACCAAATTGACTTAGATCCCCTGTCAGTGTCTGGTGCCGCACTCTTGGAACATTACAGGTATAAGGGATACTGCGCAAGTTCTTCTTTCATCGGTCTGTGATCCGTCAAGGTACTTGACTAGTCAGTGAGAAGAGATTATGCCACCTGAAACCGTGCTATAGGGAAACCGGAGGCGTTCGCTTGTCGTTTCAGACGGATGCTGGGAAACTGTGATGACGGCGGCGACTGATATTAAAGGCGTCACGCGACGCTCTTGCAGACGAGCAAAAGAACAATGCCGGGGCACGATTTATGCAGACGTCAAAGACGAGGAAAAGAGGACCGTCGCGAGGGGATGGCGGGCAGGCCGTGTTTATTTTCTTTTTTCCCCACAAGGTCGAGGTAATGCTACGTATTTATCTTAGCTGCGTGTACGTGACCTTGCGTCCAAGAGCCCCAAATCGATGTATTCAATTTACTCCGCTCACCCACCTGACGAAAAGCTTTGTTGTGCTCGAACTAGGAGACAACATGTTTTTGAGCTACCCAAAATAAGCACATTTTCGGAATAGTCAGGCTTTACTCTTGGCCGGCGCGCTTTTTATTATCTATAAATAAAAAACAGGTATTGAGAAACCGGCAAAGGAAGGTAATGCCAAAACCGACATTCAAAGTTTCTCGCGCTCTCCGGTGAGGTGACGTCATATGATGTATATATATATATATATATATATATATATATATATATATATATATATATATATATATATATATATATATATATATATATATATATATATATATATATATATATATATTATATATATATATGAACAATGTATATTGAGTTTATAGTTTTGTTTTGCTGGCGTGAGCATTCCCAGAATTCATTTCACATCACCAACTTCTTGTAGCCGTGGAGAGCCGAGCTGTACTGCTCCCACATTGAGACACCCGACGTCACGTTTCTAGGATTGCCAGTATAGCCTCACAAACTCTCAGGCCTAACTTTAAAATAAAATAACTTCGCAAAAAAAAATATATATATATATATATATATATATATATATATATATATATATATATATATATATATATATATATATATATATATTGTTACTTTGTGTTACTGGTTCAGATATGTTTCCATTAATGTGTCGTACTAGTTATGAGGCGCATCAGTGACTGTCAAACTTTCGCCGGTGCTCTCCTTTAACAGGCGATACTCTTCTTTTCGAAATGACTCCGAGCGGGGTTGGCTGAACGTCCATCTGGTATGGCCCCAGTGGCCGTTCCCTGATCTCAAGTATCGAAGTGTCGTGCTTTGAAATATGACATATCTTCGTTTATTAGCTACCTCGTTATCAGTAAGACGAGAACATTGCGCCATAGTGACAGGAGTGCGGACCTCTTTGTACATTGGGCACACGCATTTTATTTGCACTAAAGCAAGTATGCAGGCGAGCTGGTTCAATACTGACACGCTAATTACCCAGGAGCGAAAGCGGAGGGGGGGGGGCAAGCAGAACTCACAACACAGCTGAAGTTTTACTATGCCGAATCATCCGACCAAGAGTACCACTCACAAAACAAAAAGAAAAGAAAAACAGTGAACACTTCTTACTACCACACTATGAACAGAGCCACCCAAGGACACCAACACACACACACACAAAAAGCAGACACCACCCCCACATGTTCCCCAAAGATTATAAAAGCCCGGCCACGCATATCGGACAGAAAGAATAAAACTGTTAAACTTAAATCAACCACCCTGTCCTCCTTCCCCCTCCCCCACACAGGCACACAAAAGAAAGAAAGAAAGAAACGTTTTAACAGGTTTGTTTGAGAGCACAGACATGTTACTAAAACAAGAAACCTGCTAGCTATGAAAGAAATACTCTCTCAGAGTACAAGTGTTACTGAATATTTGTGCCTGCGAATTGGTCCCCCAACAATCTAAGACAAAACTAACAAACACATATTCATACGGACTGAGAAAAAAACGCAATCTGCGTAATTCCATTCGGGGTCAGGTGCGGCATAATAATAATTCAATATTTTCTTAAACCGTCTACAGGCTCAAACACCGAGCTATATGAACAAGTGAAAAGTATCTTTGTTGCAACTCTAAGAACCCGTGCCCATGCAGTACAGTCAAAGGCGGCGTCCTTGGATAGACAGGAAGCAGAAAGGTTGGACGGCACGGTGCCGCGCAGAAGGCGCGATGAATACACGCAAGAACGGCATAAATTTCCCTCGGCAGCCATTTTTTTCCTGTTGTCGTTGACGGAGTGCGGCGCGGATTTGAAGCTACAGCGACCGGAACGCTTCGATGTGGCTTCCCATCATCGATGTCCAGTCCGCGTTTTTCCTGTTCGTTACGCTGGCCGCTGACGTGCCCCTAAGAACCCTTAGCGCACTGGGCACGAACTGAGGAAAGGAAAACAAAGTCTGACTGTACTTTCGCGAAAGGCTTTCAAGAGCTGCGGGATTTTTTCTATGTGTGGAATCATTCGAAACACTGACGCTTTGTGTGAACGTCGCACGTATAGGCAGCAGCCGTAGTGGGCGTCGCGGTCGAGCGCATGCTGTCGGGCAAGCCCTTACCGATGTTTCTTAACGCCGCCGTCACCCTGCGAGTGCATCCAACAAAAGACAGTGTGCAGACTGGTTCGAAGCATGCGTATGTATGAAGCAAACATGTCGAGCCCTGCATATCCGCGGATTACCCGCGGATCATCCGCGTACATCCGCAGTCAACCGGCGGATGCGGATAAAAATAAATAATATTTTGAGGATTGCTGATCGGATGCGGATGCCAGGGGCTCGGATCTGAGTCGGATGCAAATATCCGCAAATCCAGATCTACATTTTCTTTTTTTGTCCGTGGCAGTATTTAAAGGTATGCGACGGCAGAGTGTAGTGAAGTGAGTGATGCAATGGAGTACATAATTGAATGTTTTGTGGGAACAAATCATTCTCCTAGGAAAAAAGGTGCCACGCGAAAAAATACTGTTTTTTACACCAAAAAACAAAAAAGAAAAATGACATTAGACTTTTATTAAATATCGCTTTAGAAAGTTCTATCTTCGCCCCAAAAATGTTGTCCCTAAAAAGAGTAAAGAACGCAGGGGAATCAATCTTCTCTGCAAAGCGCGTGTTCTTGTTTGGCAGGAAAAGAACGGAACACCTTCTTCGAACCACAAGAAGGTACGAAGCCTCCTCGACAACTAAAACGTAACGTTTGCGCACGTTTATTATTATTTTTTTTTTTGCTTAACAGTTGGCAAAGAATGGGGTTGAGAGTCACGCAGTTGCGGGTTTGTATTTAAAACTGAAACCGATAGAAAGTGCTGCCATTATTGCACATCGTGATATTTTCCCAGGGGTGTACTCGCGTCTTACCACCAGCATATACGAGTATATACCGCCTTTCCTCTTCCACTGTTTAATTGTTTGACCTAAATAAAATGTCACAATGTTATTAGTCTGTCCTTTGTGCATTTTTATGTTTAGAAAATACACGTCTGCTTGAAATGAACGTTACAAAACAAAAATAAAGTGTATATCAAAACCGCCCTCCTTTTGAGCGCTTCTTTCTGGGCAGAATGTCCCAGGAGATTTCCAGGACAATCTCATCAACTTCGATAATTTTTCCAGCAACTCGAAGTGCCCCTGGAAAGGATGATCTCTTATAATACGAATGCAATAAAACAGAATACGATCAAATGACTTTCGCCGTATTCTGCTGACTCAAAGAGTTCTTTCTACAAATATAATCAAACGGCTCGTAACATTATAACGTATCATCGAGGCGCTTTTTGTTTTATTCATTCGCGCTTGATTTCGTCACGTAACACGAACACGCGAATTGGGGGTCAGATATGCGGTTCCGAATTTTGCGGATGCACTTCGGATGCACATCCGATACGTTATACGATGGGCCCTCCGGCACAAACTGCGCATGTGCGACACAATACAGTTGTAATACAATTCAAACACAATAAAACTCTGATTGATTGATTATGCGGTAGCACAAGCGCAGTTCGTTCCGGAGGGCCCATCGTATACCGTATCGGATGTGCAAACACGGTTCCCGAAAACTTACTTTTGTCATAATGTATGCAGCAAACACCGAGTCTTTTGTATGTGATGTGTGAGCAATGCGACTGGACGACTTTGGGCGGGAACGAAGTGTATACAATGTTCACCTGACCCGACACAAAAAGCCTGCGGCCCCAACGGTTTCGCATCGCTATTCGGGAGCTTCGCAGTTTGGTTGTCCAGCGTTTGTATTACGGTTTATCGGAAAGGCTGACTTATCGGTCACTGTCTGCGGGGCGCCGCCAAGATGTTGCTCGCCAAGCGAGTATCGCAAGTTCTGCAGCGCGAAGTAAGCGCCGAGAAAGCGCAGGTCGTATGTGAGTCAAACAACTCTTTCGAGAGCGACTTTGCACATTTTCGTGGATGACATCACCCGAGGAAGAAACCCGCTGAAAAGCATAACCTTGCTGAACTTTTTTTTTCTTTTTTCGCAGTGCGTTGTTTTGCCATTAAGTGTGAACGAAACGTCGGTTTGACATTGACAGGTTTCCTAGAAGTGTCCTTTTCAAGGACAGCTTGGTTGACGCGTAGAAGCCTTTCACGTTAGCATGTTATTAGCATGCAAGGCCTTTGATTTTAACACAAAATGTAATTTATCCCCCGATGTTCATACAAAAAAAGGACCATGTTCATTCCGTTTAGTGTTCTAGCGCTTACACTAAAGTTTAAAGACATATAAAGTATATCATGCTCACAAAAAAAATAGCAGTTAAATCTAATGAGGCGAACTTGTGCCTACAAGCTTAAACAGAAAGGAACCGTACACTGCGTGACAGCGTCGAAAGACCGACTGACCCGAGTCTCAGGTTCCTTAAGCCGGAATCACACTGCTCATAGATCATACAAAAGACAGCCTGCAAAGCACGAGTCACCGCCATATCCGTGGTTCGAATGCCGCGTGCCAAGTTTCAACTCATTGCCATGCGGCATTCGAAGCACGGATCTCGCGGTGACTCGAGTTCGAATCTGTATGCAGACTGCCTCTTGTATGATAGCGCATTCTGAACGGGAACACGCGATACGTTACAAGATGGTATACCGGCTATACTAGAACGTTACTGAAGAGTCGCGAAGGGTTAACGGAAGAAAGAAGCTAGTGGAGTTCGAACCCACTGCCTTCGCATGAGAGCCGCGCGCGATGCCAACTCGGCCGCGCACGCGGCAAAATGAGACCATAGGGCCCATTCGAAACGAACATAAGGACACCTCGATGGGAATCAAACCCGCGACCAAGTGATTGTAAGTGAAAACGAATGATGGAACCATTTCGATTTTTGGCCAATTCGGGTACGTCTAAAAAACATACACTGAAAAAAGTTCGGAAACAACAAGAACAACCGATTCACATATGCCGGCCAGACAAGAAGGTACAGAAATGACTATATTGGAGCATAAAAGAGCAGTGAGCGCTTGTGTGGGGAAACACAGTAGCCGGGAGGCTATCTCAGGGATAGCAGAGTTTGGGCTTGTTGACGTGACAAGGAGAGAGGGGGGGGGAGGGCGAGTGACTCATCGGCGTGGACTTGTCAAGGACTGAGCGGCGGCGGATGTTTGCTTGTACTCATTTTTGTACGTGGAAGTGTTTGTGCACCTTCCGGGAACAGAGGCCGCTTCCACTATTTAACTTGTGGTCGGATAAATATACTTTCAGCTGCCCCTGTGTGCGTTCGTTTCCTTTTATAGTCACCAGTTATTTTGTTTCACTCGGTGTTTCTATTGCCATTTAGAAATACTACAGCCTTTGTCTAGTTTATAAGCGGTGTGATAGTACAAAACGCAATTTAAAAAAAAAATGCAAAGGTTAGGTTCAGCTGACCCTTGCACGTACAGCACGTCCTTCAGCTAGTACACGAAGCCTTGTAAATCCACTCGTACTTCCGTCTACAAAGCCTTCGTATACGGCATTCGTACACAAAGCACAACGTTTATAAAATAGGTTAGAAAACCGGTTAAGATTGAAGGTAACACGGAACTACTTCTAATCTTACAGTTTTAGAAACTTGCTTTTCTCTTTTGTTTCAACCTGGTTTAATGCCAGATTTGAGATTTACTGCGATAACGGAATATCCGACGAGATTGGGGACTTTTAGCAAACCGGTGGTGCGGTACGTGTTCCGCGTACCGCGCGCACTACCGGAGTTTTTACAGCATGCTTTTAAGCGCGCGCCCTGGTGATACCGTCCAAAAGGTTGGAAACATTTTTCTTGCCCCCTTCCATTTCCCCTCTCCCACCGCTAACTTGACAGCGGGGAAGGGGGGGGGGACTCTTTTTGTCGCTGCTTTTAGGAAGTTTTTAGTAGAGCGTTTCCGCATTCCGCTAAGCACCCTGATAGCGCTCCGTAATCCGCCTCAAGACCTTGAACTATGCAGACAAGGCTGGCGACGCGCACGCGCAGCTACCGCGTTTTCTTCACGGATACCGTAGCGGAGGAGAAAAACGATCTAGTACAACTCCCTATTGAAGTTGAATAAGCCGAAATGATCTCCCGGCTTATCCAGCCCCAAGGTGCAGCAACAAGAAAAAAAAAAACATTTTTTTTGTGTAAAGTTAGTAGTGAGAGAGGGGAAAGGGGAAGGGTGCGAGGAGGATTTCCATACCTTTCGGAAAACTTTCTTTGTAGACCGGGCTTATATTGTTTAATCTTATATTGTTTAAGAGGTGTTAGTTCCCATGGTATACAAAACCGCCTATTTATCTCAGGGCAATAGAAAAAGAAACATGTGGACTCTTTTTTTCTCGCGGACTAAATTGTGTGGACCAATGAAAGCCCTACAATACGCGCAGATTCCGAATTATTTTATTACAACTCGTTTCGAAGAGATGCTGATAGGTACACATTCGGATAAGACTCCTCTTTTTCACCGCGGGCGAAGCCATCGCTTGCAACTGGCCTTTCATGTGGCCAGTTGCAAGCGCCCTTCGTCGACCACTTCAGTCGGAAGGAAATTCTTCCTAAAAGAGCGTGTCGCGATCTTTGAACACGCTTTCAACGAGGAAATAAGCTACGCACGGTTGTGGTTTCGGGTTTGTCGGAATGCTTAGAGGGTCTACATTGAGTTGTCACCACAAAAGGATGATCTCAAAATCGACTGCAGTGCCCCTTTAAAAGCAAGCTTTAAAAGCTCCGTTTGTGCGGTACGCGGAACACGGTAACGGTTTGCTAAAAGTCTCTATTCTCTGGATACACTGCAACCGGTACGGCAGGCTGCCCCCTTCCCAGTCCGATTTGCGAGGATCGAGGAAGAAGTGGTGAGGGGTTGATGTTCTGCAGGGGAATGTAACTAGAAAAAAAAAACTGGGTTGTGGGGATATTTATACAGCGTGTCAGTTGGTCAGTCATTTCAAAGTTGCGACGAGTCACTCGCTGTAGGTGAGCAATTTAGCCAGTGCAGTACAACCGCTAGCCTGGGGTCTTTAACGTGCACCACGCAGTAGTGATACACGACCGCACGCCGGTACGATACTCATCCAGATCGAAACGGGCAGGGGTGGGGATTGAACCCAGGAATGTAACTAGGCCGTATACTTTCTGGTTTTAACCGAAAAACTTCGATAAAGAACTGTTAGTGTCAAAAATGCAAAATCGACTAAAACCGAACAACACCGATTTCTTAAAATTTTTGCTCCAGCTAAGACAGTATTTTTTTTTTGTCAAAGCACTTTTTATATGTAAATTATTAATTGCTTATCAGATATTTTTTCGCAGATAGTGACCGTCCTTAGCGTTCGTCCAAAACAAATCATAAAAATACTGATATCAAGAATATATATATATATATATATATATACTGTAAACGACTAAATTTTTGCGAATTTCGCGAATAGCCTACAATTCACGAAGAATAAGTCCCGCGAACAGTTCGGGCAATATGTGAAAGCTACGGAAGCTACACTCGATTCGCGAGAATTAGAACCCGCGAATAATTTTAAATTTTCAGCTTTGGCGCGATTCGCGAAAATTTGAGCCCGCGAAAATTAAGTCGTTTACAGTATATAAAGATTAAAAACAAAACAAAAACATCCGGCGGTTTTTCTTATAAATAAACACTGGAACGTATACGGCCTAGCTGTAACGTACTGTGCACGTCTCAGTTAGCTAATGACCCGAACGCGTTGTTTTTATTTTTTTTATTTTATTTTTATGCGTAGAGTTTTTGTGTTCGCGCTGCGACGTAGCTTGAACGGAGAACCGCGAGCAATCGGCGACATGCTCTTGGAGCTGCGTCAACACATACACTGCAAAGAATTGTGTGGGCAGACTATGCGGGCTTGTTTGTGAACACGCACTCGCCGGACCAGACGGCCGCCTCCATTTCATCACCTGACCCCGCTCCCTGAGCGTGTGCACATGGACGGGAGCTTGACCAGGTGGCCAAGGATAGACGTATGGCTGGTCCAACGAGCACGTAGCTTGCACCCCACTGTCAGCGTGGGGAATCGACCTCGACAGGCACGGAGAGGTGAAGAAGGAAGCGCCAAGGAAGCGGTGCAGGACGTGACAACGGCGGGCGCAGCGAGGTGAAGATGAAAGGGCAAGGGCGCTGCTGCAAACCAAGGTGAACTGCCGACCGGCAGTTCAAGCGCCAGTTCACGGGCAATAGTTCGGTGGTGTGTGTACGTGTGATGTATGCGACAGACTTCCAGCGGACGCAAGCAAAGGCGTTCTGAAATGCTATGCATGAAGAACCCATTTGCTTTGCATTTAGAACGCTTTAGAAAGCTTTCGGGAAATGTCAAGGAGCCAATGTTTTATATTTACCAAGCCTCCGGCGTCTTCCGAACGCTAGAGCCGCGCTTCGTATGCATTCGCTGCGCCAGTCGTAAAGATGATCTAGCGTCAGCCTTGCCTTGAGTCTGCTTACGCCGGGATTTTGCGTCGGTCGTGTTCAAACGCGAGAAGAGCAACTTCCTCTCTCCCTTGACACTTACGGTTTCAGTCTTTTTTTTTTTTAAATTCTAGTATTGTCATTGTGGATGATTTGAACACCTCCCCCTCCTTCACACTGTCCACGGTTGGTGTGGAAAGGAGCATCCTCGAATCACCTAGACGCAATCGACGCACCCGATCGCCCGTTTATGCTGCCGGTTTCACATCTAACAGTTAGAAATACTGAGATTAGTTAAAAGAATATATGAAACAGATCAACACAGAGGTCCTTACTGAAAGTTATACGGGGCTCTCATCGTGTCTTTAAAGGTGTTTATGTGCACGTGTGGAAGTGAGTTCCAGCGTCACCAGTTCAGCATCTTTTTTTTTTGCCATCATCATAATCATTACATCGCGTTCTCCCATAGTGATGTCTTCCTTTACTTTCTTCAACCCCAGAGCAGTGTCTAGATAAAACGTCCAAAGAGGTTAGCCTGCACGACAGTCTAGGACAAACGCCCAGCCTAACCTCTCAGTCTGCGTCGCATTAACACCAATCCCTCTGTTACACTGTCCGTTTCTTTTGTTCTCTCCTACTTCATGATTTTGAAGTCCAACAGGTCACTTTCAGAACTTCTACAGGTCCATTCGTTGACCATCGTCGTCTGCGCCTTTGACAAAAGCTGATGACATAACGGTGTTCGTTGATTACGTCGTTAATGACGTTTTATGACTTCACCTTCTTTTTTAGGAATACGGTCAGATGTGTGCTTCCCGAATCGTGATGTCCAGAGTGCCACGCACAAAGAGAACTGGGAACAAAGGTGGGAAGGGGTGCTTCGGATGGTGCGTGCGCCGGTGATTCTATTCGAAGCATGGCGCAGGTGGATGTCGTTTTGGAAATACACGAGCTCTGCTCACTCCTGATTTAGGCTCCAAAATGACAAGCAAGCACGCACGAAAGTTGCACGATAAAGTGACCTTTTCCTGTCGAAACAAGCTATCATCTACCTTTAATAATCATCTCTCTGTAGACACTAAGGTCGCATATTTGTTCTAGAAATAACGACAAAACTGTAAAGAATGGATGTGACAATGAAGCTAAAATAAAGAAGAACCTTATATCGATCATAAAGCAGCCCAAGTTTCCTATAGCTCTCAGTAAGAACAAAACTCAGACTTAATGAAGTCTAGTATCGAACCTTTTTCAAAGATAAACCAACCCCACTGAATAAGGCCTCATCGTGACATCGCCTCACGGAAACTGAGGAAAACCTCTACACAACGCATTAAATCTAGGGCTGGCTACTTAATCGATTAACCTGCCGATTAATCGATTAATCTTTTGAACCGGTGATTCAGTTACATTTTGACCAACAACAAAAAATAAAATCAACGCTTTTTCCACGCAGACGTGGACGAGTACACCTGTACGAAGGTAACATATGGGTCAAATTTTAACCTAAAGTACAGCTGAAGGGGCGAGATTTGTAACTCCAAACAAGTGGAGCAGGACACGTGTCCAAGCCACTTCAACACCGTGCGAGTGTCCGCTTAGTGCAGCAGAGACTATTGTGAACAATCAAAGAGGTCACTCTTGCCGGAGAATATCAACGAACCTCTTTGCTTCTACGACTGAAGTCATCATTTGTGAGTGTGCATGAGATCTTTTGACTGTTCTCAACTACACCTCAAGGTTGACTTAAAATCCAAAATTGTACTACATTGCGCCGTTTATCACATATTCAGCGAAGGCAAAAAACAAATACAGTTTTGACTTTCTTTTTTGTATTCTTACGCATGCAAATGAACGACACCGAATTAATCGATTAAAAGGTAACGATGAATCGGGCTAAACCTTTTAATCGACGCCCAGCCATAAAAAAAACTTCCGTGCCAGTTTTTATTGATAATTTCAGATTGCTGTCAAGCACATGTGGAACGGACGGTTACTATATTGTACTTCGCCAGTTCCCTGCCTCACCCGCGAAAGGTTCGCGCTGCAAGTTCCGTAGCTGCCAGTCACCGTCACGAGATCTCAGAGTTAATCGAGTTGTTCCAACAGCTTTTGTTTTCTGGACAGTTTCACGCAGACTTGTGTGGTATTTATTACAAGTAATCAAAATACTTGTAATCACACTTTGAAGGCGAAAACCCTGTATGGCCTATTACGGGAAAAGGCGGCGTCGGCGTTGTGCCCGAAAGATGGCCATAAAAATACGTCATCAAGCACGTGCCGCTCAAGGTCAAAGCGGACGCGCCTCAGAAATAAAACAGAAAGAAAAGCATAGCAACGCAAATGCTTCGTCACGGAAGCGGTGGAGCCGCCGTGGGCGCCGCGCCTGTGCAAAGGGGGAGCGTGATGTCACCGCCGGAGCAAAACATTTCACCCGCGGGACTATAATGCTTTTGGATTTCTACACGTAAGCAGTCTTAAGTGTCTTCGGCGTGTTTTCTGGAGTAATTTTGTAATCATTTGATTTTCTTTATTAAGAAGTAGTCACAAGACTAATCTGATTACTTTTGGAAGTACTAAAATTATACTCGTAACCGTTAGTATTTCTCCCTCTCCTTTCTTTGTTTGTACAACTTTCCTAGCAAGGAATCTTCGAAGCCTCCCAATAGTTTTACCAAATTGGTGGATTAAGAAGGTAACTAGTTTATAAATCGGTGATTCTAGTTTTCAAACTAGCAAAAAAAATATATCGTCTTGAAAATCTGAAGTGATTAGAAAAGTAACGGTTACTCTTTCAAAGTAACGGTCAATTACTCTATATTCTCAAGTAATGAAGCAATTCAAGTGACTGCTTTATAGGTGAGAGTAATTGTAATTGTAATCGATTACTTTTTTCAAATGAGGCGTGCAAGACCGTCACTTGACGAACTTCCGTCTCGAAATCTTTCCGGGCGTAGTGTAGATGAGCTTTCGCTCTATATGCCTTCTATGCGGCGTTGGAGGAAGGGTTCTCCAATTCGCCCGAGTTCTTTCGTGTCGTGATTGACGGCGTCTGCCGGAGTATATGGTCGGCGACACAAAGGAGCATCGTCTGGTGCTCGATTTTTGTACATGCCAATTTTTATTCGGAGTGCGGACGAGCCTGCGCTCGAGAGGTCTACCCATTGGTGATCAAATTGGACCCCAGTAACTTCCGCCAAAAACAAAGAAACAAAAAAAAAAGCGGCGTAATCATGGGTTTTTGCGGCCCGAATAGGTCCCCGGTCGAACGTTTTTGTGACGCGTCGTCGGCAGAGCCACTCGCCGTGCTTCTGCGTTTCACCGCCATCAAAGCCGACGCCGATAACTGATTGTCCGCATGCAGACTGTAATGGGGAAAGTGGAGGATGTTCATCAACATGACCGCGCACGGCTTAGCGGAAGCAAAAAGGCGTTTCACGAAACCGCGCCTTAAAGGCCTGTAGCTCTCAAGTTTTGAGCAGCACCCCTGGCGTGTAAGATCGGATATTTTTAAGCCGAGTTTCTTTCGTGCGTCGCGTTGCGTACTTTCAGACGCTCTGTTAGCGCGTCTGTTGAGACGCTGACAGTATACGCCCGTGGATCGTGGAACACTAGGACGCCGCTTCACGTCAGCATTAGATAGTTGAGTTCCGAGGACGTCAGATGAGGCGCGTCTTTCGTGGTCGCTACAGCGCCCTCTCGCCGAAGGAAACAGGACCATATTTACGTCAATTGCCTCATGCGGACAATGCTTTATTACACCACACAGAAGCGAGCGGACTCACACGCACGCGCCTCGTGTGTCCTCTCGCACCAGAAGAAGTCGGACTCATCTTCACTTTTAAATTTCCACGAAAATTCACCGGGCGTTGATTCCCAGTTCTCATCGGTGCCATTGTCGATGCAAAGAGGAGCACGGCTTGCGTTCGCACTCAATTTTAAGTTTCCTTACCAACTTATGTTTAGTGTTTTATGCTTGACGACCTTTGATTGGTTGGGATTGATGATGAATGAAAAGCGGGGGGGGGGGGGGGGATCGCTTGGGCACGTGGCCGCAGCTGGCTCTTCTTCAAATGCGGGGGTGTGGAGTTTTTTTTGTTGCCATGTTTTTGGTGGCGATTATGGACACATTAAATGAACCTTGAGAAACGACGTGTCATGATAAAAAACTTATTTCCAGACAGTCAGTAGCCACAGATTAAAAATAAAAAATATACGTGAAAAAAAATAAGTAACTCATACGAAATAAAATTCCATGTGGTCTTAAAATAGAACACTTCTCAGAAATAAAGAGAAAAATGGAATAAATCTTGGCGGTAAACAACCAGGGTGACGCGTCCGGAGAAAAGCGTTAGTGACGCAGGGAATTAATCTGCTCGACTTGCCAACTTCTAAACAACTTGCGCAACTCGACAGAGGAAGTTACTCGCTGGTGTGCTTTTTTACATTTAATTTCAAGATTGAACGCCAAAGGGAGTCAACAATTTTGAAAATGTAGTTCAGCAATCTTGCTGCCCAGCGAGTGATCCCCAACGCTCGGACTCCAGACTTTGTCATATACAGCTGTCTACTTTTTTATACAAAGAATAGGGGTGATCGCTGGCCGAGTGGGCTATGCTCGGAGCACTTGGAGCGAAAGCTCGCGCTGCGGAACAATCCCCGCCCCCTGCCCGTTTCGATCTGGATGAACATCGTACCGGTGTGTGGTCGTGTATCACTACTGCGTGGTTCACGTTAAAGACCCCAGGCTAGCTGTTTTACTGCTCTGGCTAAATTGCTCATCTATAGTTGAGACACCAGACGCCCATTGGGACTGACTAACTTCCGGCTGTAGAAACCTGCACACAACTCGCAATACAAACAGCCACTCTCTTCTCTGTCTCTTGGCGGAGTGTCGCTTCCAATGGCGTGTTTGTAGGTGGTAACTGAGAAATGGTCGTCTTAAAACTTCAGTAATTGCACCCCGCTGCGGCCCCTTGAATATTGTATATGCTGCTTTTTTTGCTATTAAAACTTTGACAGGTAATCCCCATAGATATTTCGTATTTCGTGACAAACTAGAAAAGCGAATTTAAGGATCTTCAATCTTTTTGCCCCTTACCCCTCCCATCCCCTTCCTCCGGGCATTTTCGGACGGGTCAGTCAATAAATGTTCGTTGCTAGTCGAAGCTTAAAAAATATTGTGTTTTGCACTGCCTGTTCTTTTCGAAAAAAACAAAACAAAAAACATATATATATATATATATATATATATATATATATATATATATATATATATATATATATATATATATATATATATATATATATATATATATATATACATTCTTAGGAATACTGCAGCAAAAACTGAAAAGCAGAGCAAATGTAATTTTATTAATGATTTTAGGGCAATGCAAACAGTTTGACGACGGATAGAGGCAACGGACAACCACAAGCGGTTCTGTTTCCTCCCATCTTTTTCCCTTGATCCGTCACCGCACCATTCTTTTTTTTTCCTTTTTCTTTTTTGTGTCCCAGGAATTTAATATGATTTAGTGTGTTTAATCCTCTACCGGCGCTGTCAACGAAATGACGTGCGAAATGATTATTTTTCATTTTGACGTAGTGGTTAATGTACATTTTACCGTACGTTTCAGAAATTTGCTTAATAAGCTTGTGTTGAATTTGAATAAATTGAGTACGGGTCTTTTTCCGTTTCTCATGTAAAAACAAAACAAAAACAAGAACACCCCCCCCCTCTCTTTCTTTTTTTTCTTTTTTTCACTTTTAACGCAACTATCAGTCTGCGTCGAATCTGTAATGTTACCGAGAGATGACTACCGCTAAAAGTCTATCAGAAAACGAAGTACGCACTTGCGGAAAAAAACAGTAAAACATAAAACGGTAAACAAGCGTATAAATTGCCTCTTAGCGGGACGTCATAACCGCGACTACTGAAACTGCCGTCAAAAACGGTCGATGTGATTCAAGCCATGTTAGAAGTGAAATGAACGACATTACGTCAACGGGAACCTTCGATGGCGGAGTTCAGCTCGCGCGTCAATAGCATTCCTATGGCGGGTAAATTCCAGAGCTTCGGTTGGAAAGGTTTCATCGGCCTAGATTCAAAGAGGCAGAGAACTTGCTCGCGAGCGGATGTTGTTGGCGTGGTTGTTTATACGTTTACTCGGGGAAAGAGGTAGGGAGAGAGAGAGAGAGAGAGAGGGGGGGTAGTCAGCTGGCCGCTTCCCTGTGGAATACGACCTTCAGATGCGGTGCTTGGTTTAAGGACGCAATTTCGACGAGACGCGATCAAGATTCTTTTAGACGTTGTCGTTCAAGGGTATAGGCTGAAACAAACTTCGGCCTATTGCTTTTCTGTTTCTTTGTAACTGTTTATTTATGTTTTCTTTTTCTAGTTTCGACCAGCGGTCTTTTAGTAGGAAATAAGAAGCTTAGACTGTATAAACAGGCAGCGGCATGCAATAACAACGCTGTATACCTTGGCACCTCAGCACGTAAACTGCGGACTTAGCTTGTCCGCGGACCTTTTGTGTCGACGCGGTCCTGTTCAACGACCAAGGTCGCCGTTTGTAGACTTGCGGTTATTCTGGAATCATGCATGAGGCCCTTGTTGTCCGAGCAGTCTTACGATTAACCAATATCGGTGTTTATTACCTCTTGCAAACGAGGCGTCTGACGATGCGGAAGTAGTATGAATGCTCGCCGCGACAGGCGCAGGCGCGTAGGCTAGGATCGGCCTTATAAGGTGCCGTCTGCTCCACGTACCCGAGATCTCTACCTTTCACTTGCCTTATTAGTTTGTTTTAGCGATCCTGCAGATTGCGTTGCATAACTTTGAGTGAAACATTGTTTTTAGTTTTGTGCTGTCTCGTTTCTCTGCCTTGAACTGTATGGGGGTGAGGACCCCGTCAGGCAGCACTGCTTTTCATCCCTGCCTCTCTCCCCGGCGTTGCCGCTGAAAATCCAAATAAATAAAAATACAAAGAAAGTCGTCTACCTTGTACATCCATAGCAACGCCGAGAAGCTCAGGAGAGGAGGTCGTTTCGACTCTGTCGTCTGCTATCGCTGTTTGGTTCTCGTAGGTAGCATAAAAAGAAACATCGTTTCCAGTAATTATTTTTATGCTTCCGTTGTGTCATATGTACCCACGCACTGACTAGAAGGTTTCTACCGTCGAAAAATCGCTTTACGTTCATGTAACACCGATTTTACGCTACAGTGCAACAAATGTATTCTGGTCCGCGTGCTGAACGACGAAAACGACCTCCTTTCGTCCGCCATTTTGCCTGACCAGCGCGCCCCCTATAGTTGGCTGGAGTCGCGAATAAAATATTACTTCGTCCTGACAAGTAAAAAGAAAGAAAAAAAAATTGTACATTTGTCAGCAACATGACAGCACAAGCTGCACTCTCAGAAGTTCCCGTATGCCCTATACGATGCACTCGGGATGTCTGTCGTTAGTCTTCATCTAATCACTTCAACAAGCGCGATACAGGCAACATGCCGTGCAGCCTCAAAGGCAAGAAGGCGTATACACCTGACACCTATCGCCCTTTTCTTCATCCGTTAATCTGATAAGAATTTAGAGGGTCAATGATTAGTGTTCCGAGTGCATCGCGGGGGCAGTACACACTCGGAAACAATTTCCGAGAGTGCAGGAGTCCGTAGCGCAGCGTATCGGCGAGTGTGTATACAGCGCACGCAGTGCCCGTGTCTCCGCGGTGCATTGACTGCTCGACAGTGTTGTCGACGCCCCATGTTGGTTTGTAAACACTCCCACTACAAAGTGCGTTCTATACGATAACGAAGGGAATCTTAACGGTCGGAAAGAAACCGAGACACGAATGTCCGGGCAGCTCACCGACGACTCTCGAAATTAAAAGAGAAAAGGCGAGACAGATATTTGACAAGTAGCAACGCCTCCTTCTCCCCTCCACGTCCTTCTTTTTGTTTTGTTTTGTTTTGTTTTGTGTGTGTGTGTGTGTGTGTGTGCGTGTGCGTGTGCGTGTGTGCGTGTCGTGCGTGCGTGCGTGTGTGTGTGTGTGTGTGTGTGTGTGTGTGTGTGTGTGTGTGTGTGTGTGTGTGTGTGTGTGTGTGTGTGTGTGTGTGTGTGTGTGTGTGTGTGTGTGTCGTGTAAATTTCGACGCGCTTTGTGACTGGTTTGTGGCCGTTCTTATCGGCTCATGTCGCAACCTGATTGGCTGCTCAGCGATAATGAGATGCACAGCAGTCGCCACGCCCCGCGTTTCTTAATTAAGCTGCGATTATTTTTTATTAACCGGAAATCGTACTGCAGAAAATAATTCAAGGTGGAAAAAAATTATATTTTTTTGTATACCTACATATTTCAGATAAATTCGACGTGAATCTCTGGAATTTTCATGCAACGTATATTGTCCAATAATAATTAAAATAAAAAGTGGTCCGCAATTGGGTTAGTGACACGCAGTCACCGTCTACTTGGATACGATAATAGGTGGGATCGGTGGCCGAGTGGGCTAGCGCACACCAGCTCGGAGCACGTGGAGCGAAAGCTCGCGCTGCAGAACCCAGGATCAACGTTACTGGAGCAAGCTCAGTTTCACAGCTCCGCCTGCGACGTGGGCTCAGTGGCGGCGGTCACGAGAACTAGCAGCGCTGCAGTCGAGTCTTACTTCCGGATTGTCTAGCCCGCGAAGCTTCAATAGTAATACTTGAGCTTGGGCGAGTTGGGAATTCATACTAATACTTCACAGCGCAAGGAAACAGACGCACACAAAAATAAATTTCAAACACTCAAAGAAAGACCACTCACAATGCGCTGACTCTGATTTCTGTGGTGTATTACACTTCATCTTCATCGTCTTTTTTTGGTATTATACACATGGTAGTAATAAAAAAAACTAAAAAAAGAAAAGGAAGCTCTTAACGCGGTGGTAGTAGACGACGCGCGAGACAGGGAAGCAAGATCCGACTGCAGCGCCGCTAGTTCTCGTGACCGCCACCTGGGCCACTCGCCTCTGCAGGCGAGAATAGGGTGCTGCGAAACTGAGCTTGCTCCAGTAACGTTGCCCAGGATCCTGGGCTCAATCCCCACTTCTGCCCGTTTTGATCTGGATGAGCATTGTACCGGCGTGCGGTCGTGTATCACTACTGCGTGGTGCACGTTAAAGACCCCAGGCTAGCGGTTGTACTGCCTGCACTGGCTAAATTGCTCATCTACAGCTGGGAGACTCGTCGCCCGTTGAGGCAGACCAAGTTCAACCCAATTATTATAATATTATTATTGGATGCGAAAATAAGGAAGAAAAAAAACTAGTGTATTAAATAAATTTATTTATCAAAATCTTTAAAACAAATTTTGCCTAAAAACAGCCAGTCACAACCTACATATCGGACACTCAATAAAAAAAAAAATTTTTGTTCGAGTTTTTTTAGACGTTTTTGGTCGGGGATTGAGTGACTCTGTCCACTTTTATTGAAGTTCATTTAACCAAACGGTCTGGACAAGGGCGGTATATATGTTCTCGCTCTAAATGTTGCTGCACGCTTGTTGCAGAGACTTAGTATAGCTGGCTAAAGGCGATGCCGAAGCTGTTGTTTTTTTTTTTGTTTTTTTTTCGCCCTATTATCGTTTTTATTACAATACAAAATACATTACAAAAACGGTTATCCTAAAGTGTAAAAAAAATATTCCAGAAGGGAATGAATGTGTATCCTTATAAAGGCACACTAAAATTGTATTGAAATTAAAATTTTTATTCAATGTAGTGTTCACAAAAACAGAAGGGTAACATACAATACTTATTTATTCACTTAATTATACTACTTGTATCGTCAAGGCTGTGGAAGAAGTCTTACACATGCACGCACACCAAACAAAGTGTTTAAAATAAAAAATAACACAGTACTTCTTGGTTTTTAGTTTACTTATAAAGGCATTTTCGTGAATAACACAGTCCCGCGAACAGGCCCTTGTAATGATCTTTTATTACGCAGTAGTGAGGTATATGCAATATAAGGCCGATACGAACAACGCCTACTGGAAGCAAAACGTCGGCGTGTTAGAGACGTCCACCAATAAAAAAAAGAACAGGCTTATTGAATGTCATCGATATTATCTTTACTTGTCACACGGCGTGCAAACTTCTCAGAGGTGTATCAGGCTATCACGGAGCTGGGTTGATAAATCAAACACTCTTGAGTTCTCTTAAAGGTTACTTTTCCATCTCTCCACTCACGTAAAAATGAAGAAGAAAATCTTGGCTATTATTTAAACACTTTGCTGTTAACATTAGACGTACGAATCTCGCATTCAAATAGCAGGATAACCTAAAACGACCACAATATTGATCACATAAAAAAAATCATGAAGAAATTAAGAATTATTACCGAGAACCGGACCCTATTGATAAATGCAGAGATTATGTGAAGAGATTAAAATATCTAAACCAGGCGGCAACACTCGAGTGGGTGTTTGCACATCTCTCTATCGAACGCAGATAACCTGGCGCCGGTGTACAATCATCACCGCGAACAAGAGACATTTCGTAACCAAACACGCCGGTTAACCGAAGAATGCGAGGCAATGGAGGTGAAGTTCTAGCTCTCGCGTGTATACGAATCAACTCACCCTCTTTTCAAAGCTCTGCATCATCGCCAAACGCCGGTACGACAGACGTCGTCTTGGAAACCGATGTCGCGGTCTCGTTGCATCGGACGAACTTTGCATCACGGCCTGCTGTGGGCGGCACCACCACCACAAAAGGCCGTCCAGACAGCGCCCCAGAAATCCGACGGCATGGCCGCTAATTTCCAGTACTGCCAACAGCGCGCACAAAGCCTCGCCCGTTAGCCCGTAGCCAGACGTAGAGTTCTTGCAGACGGACACTCGACTGGTGATCATCTCTCAGGGTTCAGACTTCAGGTTTTCATCCGGGCCTAATACATAAAACCATCGACTCTTGTGGATAACCCGTAAAATACTCCGACTCGTGTTCATCGAAGCAGGTCACGATGACCGAGTCCTGGATCGGGGACAAGCTGAACTGAGACCACAATTCGAAGACACGTCTTGAGTGGGTCTACCACAACTCGAAGACACGTCTTGAGTGGGACTATCACTCGGATGACACGAGCCTTGGAGCCTCTGCAAGCGGGACAGCGGCCACAACTCGAAGACACGTCTTGAGTGCGGGGCTATCGCTCGGATGACGCGAGCTTTCGATCCTCTGCAAGCGTGCACCTTTCTGAAAGTCGCAGGCTTGTCCGTCGTGGCGGTGGATGTCGGGAAGTGTAGTATCGTACGAAGATAAGGCGCCAGCTCCGAACGCGGAACAGTAATACGCGCGGCCGACGGCAATCTCGAGTGGCTTCAGGGCGTTCAAACGGGGGGCTGTTTGACGAGGCGCCATAGAGAGGTGATGCTGGGGTTTTTCTCTCTTGTTTTGTTTCACCGTTCTGATCTTCTCACCCGTTTTCTTCTTTACGCAGTTGACGTCAGAGGAGCAGCCGCGCGACCTATCCTCCTCTTACTAATCATGCAGGGTCTATCCCTACGCGTAATCTTTGACTCATAAAAAAGAAAGAAGGAGGTCTTTTATTCTAAGGGGTAGGAGGTCCCGCGCTTTTTCTTGTTGTTTCAGTGGCGTCCGTTTCCACCCCGTGGCTGCGACACAAAAGAGCTGCCAACAAACGAGTAACCGGTTTCCTGTTTTAGCGCGACATAACCGAGGTTGTCCGTGCTTACGACGTACTTTCTGGGCATGTACTAAGCTGAGCTTCTTTTAATCCCTTTCTATAGTTTGGTCGCCCCTAAATCTGGTCACACGGAGATAAGCCTCTGCTACGAACTTGGACTTCGCATGTTGGCGCGACGACAGCGTAGCTTTTCAGAATGCGATAAAGATAGCACGGAGCAGATTGGACGCTATGTATGTTTCTAAAGCGAGATGTCGGCCGGCCCATAAGATATGACAACGCTAGTTCAACACTAGATAGAATAATTTGGCCAATACAGTAGCACTACGTTACGTATAGTAGTGATTAGATAATCGCATCACAAAAAATAATAAAAGAACAGAGTTTTTATTTGTGCGTAATAGCACGACCCTTAGATTACCTAGTTTGTAATATTTTTCATCACTCTCCATAGGAACTAACAGCTAGAGCACCAGAGACGTGCTGCCGACCTTATAATATACTTAGTCAGATCGCTCGGTAAACCCAGCCGGGACCTGGGTTGGGAGAAATCACCGTGAAGAAATTCGCTGAGAACGCCTACCTCACAGATCCATTGAAAGGACTGACGATTGGAGACGCCATGTACACTGGAGACCTATGGGTCATATTATTTCGATATGAATGAAACGCCACGTGAAGGTGCTACGTCTGCTTTAAAAATATTTCCAAATTTCCCATAACTTTTTCGTTTGTTTACCCATCTTTACTTTTACTTGCATCAGCGCTGCTTGTGATGACAAACTTGGAGGAAACAGCAGACGTTTACAGACCAGTAAGTAGTTCATCTAAGGACCATCATAATAACTACCGTTTTTCTAGCAGCGTTTGAGATTTCTCCGTAGACCCACGCTTTGTGCACTTTACCTTTCGAGTTTAGAGTTTTACCAAGAATTAAATTGCATGCGTCCCCTTACTTCTAATTACCTTCCTTGAGGTTGCTCACCATATAGCTAGACAAGGCAATTACATATAACTCGCGTTCCGCGTATAATTTGGCTTGCCTGAACGTGTTAAGAAGACACGCTACTTCGAAGGACAAAAGACAACACGACCCTGACACTGAACGTTCTCTCTGGTTAATTTAGGACCATTGTTGCCGGTTGAACAATGGGCAGCACAGAACACGTGGAGGCGATCAAATTGCCCAGTGGCCCAAGACATTACTCGGAACTGAACGAATTAACGAAAGCAAACTGTACGTTTCGTGCATGCTTATACAGCACGAGGTAGAAGAGCACTTTAGTCAGTGCAGTACGCTCGCTAACCTGGAATTTTTAGTGTCCATCATGCACTACTGTTTATCAAAAAAAAAATGCAAGCTGGCACGATGCTTATCCACACCGAAATGGTGAGAGGCGGAGGTTGACCCCGTGAGGTTCTTGGGTTCTGCGGCCCACGTTCTGCGAGTTGCTATGAGCTAAACTGACACACACTCTCGCCAAATTATATGCCTCAGAAGACTGTGGAAAGAAGGTATAGAAGGAAAGCATAAAATATATTTTGTAGCTGATTTTGCGATGCTCTCTGTCCCTTTTTTTCTCTGCCCTCTTAAGGCTCATTCACACTGCCCCATTTTTTTACGTTAAGCTACGTTACGAAATATTACGTTGAAGTCACCGGGACCTCTGTGCTTCATATTAAGTGAGGCTACCAGTTCAAGGAGAAAGCATGACACGCGACATTCTAGACACGAATGTTTCGGTGACTTATACGCAACGCAACGTAACTTAACGTAGGAAAATGGAGCAGTGTGAATGAGCCTTTACTGTTTCCTTTTCCATCCCCGTCTTAGGGTTTACCACATGCTCAATATCTATTCATGCGAGCGTGTGCGCGCGCGAGTGCGTGTGTGTTTGGGCCTGCGCCTGCATGGGCATGTGTTTAGGATAAGTGCAGAGGTGTCTTCGGAATGCGAGCGCTTTTTGACGTGAGCGGAGATTATAGGCTTCACTCGAATAGTTCAAAAATAATTTTATTTTATTTTTAAAATGCTTAAATTGATCAATATTTTCATGCGAATTTTTGTATTTATTTTATTGGTATGAAAAGTTCTGCAAACTTTTTTACAAATCTATTTACTATTCAGAAAGCAGCTCCGAGATAAAACAAAGCGTGATAGTTCTAAAAGTTACTGTTATATGTCTACCGCCATGTCTAAGGACAGTCCATACACCCCCCTCCCTTTGCCTCTTTTTTTTCTCCCAATAGGACCTCACTTCTTACAAAGAAAACAACAATAACCAGCTATAACTACATCTGTTGCAATATTGCCTCCGTGTACTGCAAACCGCGTCTGATGGCACCAGATTGCACACCAAACCGCACGTGGGTGCAAGTTGCACAAGGACCAGCCTTGAACTGCTCGTCCTTTCCATCACAGGGCATTTGTTTGACTTCCTTCATAAACCTGCTGCGGACAAGATGACAGGGCAGGGTCTTTCTTGAGACCCGCCTACCGTGAAACGAAGGGCCCTCGTCAAACACTCCCGGCGTCTTTCTTTTTTGTTTCCTCGTTTGCAGTGACACTGAGTCATGGTCACTGGTCCTTGTGGTATGCAACAGTTCTCCGATGAATAGACGCAAAGGGAAACAACGGTTTTGGATTTGCGAAATACTCTTATCATTTTTTTTTCTTTTCTTTACATTTTGCCTCCGGTATTACGACGTATTGTAACCATTGGATTTAATAACCTTCAGCAACGCGCCGGTGTTTTTGTTTCGTGGGAAGGAGCGCACGGGTTTTGAGCTATATATATACTCCATATCTCAGAAATGTAACGCGATTATATATTCGTAGCCGCTTCGGAAACGTTGATCATTAACACTAATGAACCATATTTCATATTTGCGGTTCGAATATACTTTAATTAAATCTAGAGGAACCGCAAGCGTAAGAGCGTTGTCCCGCACAGCGCACTCCGTCTAAATTTCAACTGCATGCTTACACCAAAAATAAAAAAAACACATTTACGTTTATACGCCGGCTAATTAAATAATACTTTAATTACCTAATGGGGAATTTTCTGGGCAGATTTGAAGCGATTCAAAAGCGTTTCATGCTCGCTCCTTTAGTGCGGACAATGCGAGCGCGCGCGTGCACGCTAAAGAAGTTCCCAACAAAAAAGAACGCCAAAACCGCACCAAATCCACCATATTCTCACAACTTCAAGACCGACTCTACTCAACGCAAGAGTCTGAAGCCGCGGCCACACTGCTTATACATCATACAAAAGACAGTCCGCAAATACTGACTGGGGCAGGTTTTGATGTTTATTGCGCAGGCTCAACGTTAACTCACAGTGAGTTTTCCTTGCGTTTGATCGACCCCCAGCTGCACGAATCCTCTTGCGCAAGTGTGGCAGTACACCGCAGGTGGTCGGAGCACGTGCAGCGAAAGCTCACGCTGCAGTACCCAGGGTATCGAGGGTCCTCGATCTGGACGAGCATTGTACACGCGAGCGGTCGTGTATCGCTACGGGAGGACGCACGTTAGAAACCCCACGCTAGTTCGAACGGAATTAAATTTCAAAGAGAATAGCGATTTTGGCACGAATATTTTCGAGCCAAATTTTCAATACTTCTTCGAGCAATTGTCCACTTGTCCACTTCTAAGAGCAGTCAATTTTAGCCTAAACTCGGCGACAGGTTAAAAACCAAGCAGATGCTACGCCTCGAGCACGAGCACTGTGCCTTTAATAAGATTTCGCCGCACGCGCAGACAAAGTTCGGCTGGAGGCAACGAGCGCTGGCTGGACGGGAAGCATAACGACTATATTTATGGACTGTGACCTCACAAAGTCCGACGTGTACATTTCGACGAAGTGACAGATTTGACGTAAAATCGTGCTTATACAGATGCCCAGCCATACCTCATCGTGGGGTATGGCTCACGAAGTTTCCATTTATTTTTAAATACGCCAGGTGGGCGCGTGCACCTTCACAATTTGCGGGTTTTTTTTTCTCCAAATCACATAGCCACGCAACGGCGAAGCGGGCTGCATGCGCGGGTATTGTTTCTCCGCAGTGCAGCGGTGCTTAAAAGAAGCGCGCTGAAAGGTACCGGGCCGTGGTGATAAACACTTCGATTTTAAGCACGAATATCGCGGTTCATCTAGAAGCGAATTTTGAATAGCGTAGTATTTGAAACTACTATTCGAAAATTCGAATATTTGCCCGACCCTAACCTGCAGCAGAGACACCGGAAGCCCATGCATTGGGGCCGACTAACGACCTAAAAAAAAAAGGACAGTATATTTTATGCATTGTTCATACGCCCCGAGAACTAGTTCTTACAAGACTTGGTTTTCGGAATAAGAAGCGATGCCTATGGCGTTTGAAGTGTGTACGCGTTGACAAGATAACATCTGTCTAATCTAGAATGTACGTATAAAAGTCCTAGTTCGCTACATAAAGGAGGAAATTAATAATGCTCCGCGAAAGCCGGACTTTTTTTTTTTTTTTTTACGGCGGTTCTTGAGGCGAAAACGAGAATAGACACGCACACAACACAATTACTTTTTACTCGACCGAAAGTGCGACTCGGGGACTTTTTGGACTCAAACTGTAGAATAAAGTTAAATTACTCTCTTCTTTTTTTATTTCTCAATCAACCGAAGCCCTCGAAGGACGTTCGAAAGGCGGGTTGCGGGCGGAGTACTAAGTACTTAGAGTTGGATTCTTTCCTTTGTTGCCGTCGTGTGCAGAACCGGTCGGACATTGACGCACACCGGTGACGCACAAGCACAATGTATGCAATCCACTTGTATACTGTGGACGCGTGCTGTGCCGAGACACGAGGAAAGAGGAGATGGGTTCAGAAGTGCCGCATATTTAGTGATATCAAGTAAGCTGGCGAAGCTCTCCCGTCAAGGTTGCGTTTTTCACGGGCACTGTCTCGAACGAGTTGAGTCTACTTTCCATGTTCCTTTCTACACACTAGAACCGCGGTCATACTGCCAATACACAATATAAAAACCGTCTGCATACATGCGTGTTCGATTCGAGCAAATGTATGAAGCGCTCCGAACCCGCTTTAAGGCACGTCCGCAGACTTCTGTAATCATGTATGCAGCGAACACAGTGTCTTTTCTATGACGTAGAGCAGTGTTACTGTGGCCTTAGGAACAAAGAAAACTTTGCGGGTGGAACCAGCTGAACGAAGGAAGGAGAAACAGAAAAGACACCCTATCGCTGGACTACCAACTATTTTAATAAATCGTCCTCCTCTTCTACTAAATCTTTTGCGTATCAATTTTTTTTCTTTTTTTCTCCCTAATTGTTTTTTTTTTATTTCTATTTTTGCTTAGCAGAGAGGGCGCCCTTCAGAAAGAGCTTTTCTTGCGGTTGCAGGATTATTGAGGCGGAGCTCACGCATTTTTCTTCTTCGTTGTCTATAGCCAAGGCCTCCAACATCTCCCTTGCAAGCTGGTTTTTATGGTGTCCTATGATGCTGGCTTGCTCAAGCTTGGGTTCGCACTTGCAAGTTCGACAATGGGCAGCGAGGTGCCCTGGTCCCGCGAGATTCTTAACGTTGGCCACATGTTCACGTGCACGGTCGTTTACGCACCTCCCAGTCTGTCCAATATAGCATCGTCCACATGTTAACGGTATGCTGTAAACGACTCCTTTTTGGCACGGAAGGTATTTTGTCCTGTGTCGAGTGTCACACATGTCTTTCTTGTCCGTTTGTGTCTGGTTGATCCTGCGGCATAGGGAATAAGCCTTATTGGGGGCCGAGCACACAACTTGAACGTTTTGCCGGTTTGCTATTTTTTTCAATTTGTGGGTGACCCCATGAATGTACGGGATTACTGCAAACGGCTTCTTTGTTTTCCTTGCTTGTTCTTCTCTTTGGACATTGTAATTTGTCCTCTTGACACTGCGGCATATTTTTTCACATATGGAGGCCAATAAGGTTTTCGGATATCCGGCATTGTGAAGTCGTGAAATTCGGGCATCAAAACTTTGTTGGACATGATGGGGGCAGGTCTTCTTTAGGCTTGCGGAGAGGGCTGCGATGGCCACTCCTTGCTTAACATTTTTTGAGTGCGTCGGAATCATAAGGAAGAAACCCTTTTCCCGATCGTGCTTGGTATTGCCAACAGACATGCCCTGCTTGGAATTTCAACGCCAAATCAAGAAACCGAATTGATTTATTCACTGGAGTTTCGTGGGTGAAAGTGAGGCCCATGCAGATTTTTCGAATTGTGTCATGGTGGTTTTTTAGATTAGATTAGATTTAGTAGAAGAGGAGGACGATTTATTAAAATAGTTGGTAGTCCAGCGATAGGGTGTCTTTCCTGTTTCTCCTTCCTTCGTTCAGCTGGTTCCACCCGCAATGTATCACAACCAACTAGCTCAACTCATACCAGTAGTAAGTTACCTTTCTAGTTACATGAGCACCTCTTTCCTTAATTTCAACCTCCTCAACACGTACGCCCTAAGCCTACTGATTGCCCATTCAATTTGCCAAGCACGGTTACTCTCCAGAAGCATACAGAAGAAGGTAATTCTGGATGAAGTGCAGTCTTTTTTCGGGGCAGTGAAACCACCACAAGGACACGCACAACGAGTGTCTAAGATCCTTCGTTCCGAGAAATGGCGTCAAGTACGCCTTCTCACCGACTTTCTTCGAGTCCGATGTTCCACCCACAACGAGTTCTCCAATCACATGACAATGAACAAAAACACAACAGAACGCCTCTGGATTAACTCATCTGGAACTACGTCGACAAGGTATGACAACTGTGAAAAGAACTCCGCTCCAGGTAATAGGAAATGTTCCTATATCAGCCAGAGCAAAACCGGTGCTTGAAAAAGGACCCAAATATGCCATAGCACCTAAGCTTGAGGCGTTAGACAAGTTAACCCTCATACGCCAAATAGCCGCGAAAGCCCCACAAGACCGAGGACCACAAATCATTGATGAAGGAATTCAAGTCTTTGCTTGCCTAAACCACCAGGCCCAGGCGAAAGTAAGCTTTGGACCTATCATACAAGAGCTGCGGAGCAAACGATTAAAACTATGCGTCTCAGACAAGCAAGGAGGATTCGTGGTTCTGGCATCCGACACATATGGAGAAAAAGCCCACCAAGCAATGACCAGGAATTTCATCCCTGTTGACAAAAAACAATCCAAAGCAGCAAAAATAGCCATCCTAAAACTGCTAGACGAAGCTCAACAACCAAGTCTTAGCACGAAAATCAAAGCCGCAAAAAATGACCTACTATCAGTGTTTTTCTCGGCCAAAACTCATAAAGAAGGAGTTCCCTTCCGGTCAATCGTTTCAGAAAGAACCACATGGCAGGCATGTGTGTCGAAGTTTTTAGCGCAACAAATCTCCAACGTACAGATTGAAGACCCTTTCAGAATACCAAACTCGGAACATGTCATATCGTTCCTTCAAGATCAAGGGCACCTCATCGCTTCTGGTTTTTCTATTGATGTGGAGGACATGTACTACTCCATCCCCCACGCAAGCCTCATGCATGTTCTCCAAACCACCATCGAAGAAAAAGGGCTCACCAAATTCCAAAACGCCGCAGGAATGAGCTTAGGCACCTTCTTAGAAATCTTAAGATTCTACTTGTCAGCGACGGTAGTGGCCCAACAAGATCACCAGTATGTGCAAAAGAGTGGCATTTGCATTGGCTCTCAAGTGGCCCCGCATCTATGCGAAATCTTTCTTGCGAGGTGTGGAAAAGCCATCCAGGAAGCCATACAAGATGCACGCATAGGGGTTATTTTAGGTTGTAGATGATTTTCTTATATTGTGCACCACAGAAGTCGACGACCAAGCCGATGGATGCCTCAAAACCACCATGACACAATTCGAAAAAAGCTGCATGGGCCTCACTTTCACCCACGAAACTCCAGTGAATAAATCAATTCGGTTTCTTGATTTGGCGTTGAAATTCCAAGCAGGGCATGTCTGTTGGCAATACCAAGCACGATCGGGAAAAGGGTTTCTTCCTTATGATTCCGAACACTCAAAAAATGTTAAGCAAGGAGTGGCCATCGCAGCCCTCTCCGCAAGCCTAAAGAAGACCTGCCCCCATCATGTCCAACAAAGTTTTGATGCCCAAATTTCACGACTTCACAATGCCGGATATCCGGAAACCTTATTGGCCTCCATATGTGAAAAAATATGCCGCAGTGTCAAGAGGAACAATGTCCAAAGAGAAGAACAAGCAAGGAAAACAAAGAAGCCGTTTGCAGTAATCCCGTACATTCATGGGGTCACCCACAAATTGAAAAAAATAGCAAACCGGCAAAACGTTCAAGTTGTGTGCTCGGCCCCCAATAAGGCTTATTCCCTATGCCGCAGGATCAACCAGACACAAACGGACAAGAAAGACATGTGTGACACTCGACACAGGACAAAATACCTTCCGTGCCAAAAAGGAGTCGTTTACAGCATACCGTTAACATGTGGACGATGCTATATTGGACAGACTGGGAGGTGCGTAAACGACCGTGCACGTGAACATGTGGCCAACGTTAAGAATCTCGCGGGACCAGGGCACCTCGCTGCCCATTGTCGAACTTGCAAGTGCGAACCCAAGCTTGAGCAAGCCAGCATCATAGGACACCATAAAAACTCAGCTTGCAAGGGAGATGTTGGAGGCCTTGGCTATAGACAACGAAGAAGAAAAATGTGTGAGCTCCGCCTCAATAATCCTGCAACCGCAAGAAAAGCTCTTTCTGAAGGGCGCCCTCTCTGCTAAGCAAAAATAGAAATAAAAAAAAACAATTAGGGAGAAAAAATAAAAAAAATTGATACGCAAAAGATTTAGTAGAAGAGGAGGACGATTTATTAAAATAGTTGGTAGTCCAGTGATAGGGTGTCTTTTCTGTTTCTCCTTCCTTCGTTCAGCTGGTTCCACCCGCAATGTATCACAACCAACTAGCTCAACTCTATACCAGTAGAAAGAAAACTGAAGTAACGGGAGTCAAAATGTCGCTGTTGGTCTGCTCCTTTCGATGAACGGCGAGGAGTTGGAGAGCATTATTCGCATCTCCAGACCTTCACAAAACTTTTCAATAAAAATCACGCATCGCGTTTTTTTGTTTTTTTTTTCAGGTTTTGAAAACTGTTCTTGTGCAAACGCGCGAAACACGTGCCACGAGCAAGTGCTGCGCCGCCATTTGCTTCCAAGAGCCGCTCGTGTTCGCGTTTCATGGATTCACGAGCGACCTTGAGAGGCTTTCGAGCGAGCGAGAGGCTCGCGGCAGCTCTCGCGGTTTGCACGCGCGTTCATCGCACGATCACCTCAAACCAAAAATTTCCTGCGGAGGTGGACTCTTTGCATTACG
The DNA here is from genome assembly GCA_037355805.1 of Ixodes ricinus. Lineage (NCBI taxonomy): Eukaryota > Metazoa > Arthropoda > Arachnida > Ixodida > Ixodidae > Ixodes > Ixodes ricinus. The sequence continues at coordinate 58,365 of JAZHYW010059451.1, read as the reverse complement.
TACAACCGACCTCGTCGAATGGCGCGCAAACTTGATTTTACAATTCAATTTACTCGCTGTCGAGGGAACATCAATTAAAAAGTCACTCACTGTAAAAAAAAAAAAATATCCTAGATCTATTAGTTGACAACAGAATGAAAAAAAAATCAAAATTTTTATTGAAAATATTTCAAAATAATATTTGATTTATTTTATATTTATTTTATTTTAATCGGATTAATTTTATTTAAATCACTAGCTAGAAAAAGTGTTTGTTTATCACTTTAGTCGGGGTCAAATTTTCTTGGCATTTCCGAGGGGAGATAAAGAACGCACGCAGAGCTCTAACCAGCGCTTGAAAGGGGACAGGGCACACGTTTTTGACTGCATTGCCAAGAAAAGTGGTCCCCCAGCTTAAACTCATTTTTAAGCATGAAATATTGATCGATGAATCTCTCCGAGTCACTGATAACAATGCGGTTAGAAAATTATTGCAAATTTAACCTTTCGAAACTTTCGAACTTTCGAAAAAAATCGATCAACGGAACTTGCATTGCTTGAACAAAAAGAATTTATTTTACGGAGTTTTGAAAGTAAGAAATTGGCCCTTGGCATTTTTGTAGATTTTACAAAGGCGTTTGATTATATAAATCACGATTTACTGCTAGAAAAGCTCGATATTTACGGAATTCGAGGTCAAGCACTTCTCTTGCTTAAAGCATATTTAGGTCACCGTCAGCAGTTCGTTCACCTTAATAGTTTCGCGTCTTCAACAAAGGAAATTATATCCGGTGTACCACAAGGAAGCATATTAGGGCCGTTACTGTTTAATATCTACATTAATGATATTGTAAACATAAATCCACTAACTAAATTCGTAATATACGCGGATGACACGAGCCTCTTCTTTTCTGGCGAGACTGGCGACGAGCTTATCAGCTGCGCAAACGTGACCCTAACAGCGTTGCAAAAATGGTCATCGGATAACGCGCTAAACATCAATGAGAGTAAAACGAAGGCAATCATCTTTCGGCCTAAAAACAAAAATGTTTCTACAACCAAGACCCTTATCCTAAATGCAAAGTGTATAGATATTGTAGATAACTTTAAGAGTTTAGGTGTAGTTTTCAATCAGTACTTATCTTGGGATAATCATGTAAATGATTTACGCACTAGATTGTCAAAGGTCATTGGACTAGTCTCGCGAAACCGTTTTATTCTACCGAGAAATGTTAAGTTTCTTTTATACCAGACATTATTTCTTTCTCACCTGAATTATTGTTATTTAGTTTGGGGCACAACCACCCGCACAAATATCCAAAACATACTCCTACTACAAAAGAAATATGTACGTCTCATTGAGAATGCTTCTTACGACTCTAGCACCCAAGGACTGTTCATAAAAAATAGTATACTTCCTGTTTACAAAATGTATAAGTACAGACTCGTGATCAGTTTCAAGTTAGAAAATAAAAGAAATGGGGATAATTTAGTAAATCTTGCGGAGCTAAGAGAACATGCAACTTCCTACCCAACTCGGTCGGCGGAACATTGGACTGTGCCATTGTGTCGTAACAACTATTCAATGCAATCACTGAAATTCACACTTCCTACTATATTGAACAGCCTAATAAAAAATAACATTGATATTATTTCCATTGCAATTCAAGAACTACGAACTGAACTAATGTGGGGCGAAAGCGAATGAATCGATTTATGAGACCTGTTTGATTTTTGTAATTTACTTTGTAATGTCGGTTTTCTCTGTGTTGTTCACTGTTGCTTTGTTTTGACTTCTGTATGTGCCACTAGAAGGGAGCAAGGGGTTCTGTCAAGCTGTTCTCACAGCTTTTTTCCCTTGTTTCCTCCATTTATGCATCAAAATGGAAAATAAAGTTCTTTAATAATAATAATAAAGCATCGTTTCATTGACAACTTTTTATTAATGTAATCTCTGCCATAAAAAAATAGCTTGATTTTTTCTATACTTCGTTTCAGCTTACGTCCAGACGCAGCCAATGCTACAGGCGCGAGCTCCTAGCTTTCAGCGTCCCTGTCAAGCACGCGCGCTCGTGCAGTGCAAACACTGCTCAGGGCCACACGCTCGCGCTTGTAGCATTGGCTGCGTCTGGACCCAAGCTGAAACGAAGTATAGTTCGTGAAAAAGCTTTATTAGCTCTTTATATTGTTGTCACTTGTTTCCATAGGACCTATACTTCTTGTTTATTTTTCTTTCAGGTCCTCATCTGCTTGCAATAGTACGTAACTCACGACCGAAGTGGAAGCATCGTACGGGCGCGTTTGCCCCCAACTCGCGTGTGCTCGTTCGTCAACAGCGCGTTGGCCCGTCAATCTTTCATGCTCCATGCAGTGGCGTCACGAGGGTCAGCGGCACCCGGGGCGGTAGCCCGCCACGACTCGCCCCCCCCCCCCCCCCCGCTCTCGTGGCCCGCCGCGATACCCCCCGAGCGCTGCACCCGGGGCGGTCCGCGCCCCCCCCCCCCTTTTGTGACGCCACTGGCTCCATGGTTCTTTGGTTTAAATACGAAACAAATGCACGTCGAGAGCATAAGATTACTGACAACCGGTAAATACAATACTATTTTGGGGATTATTTTTGAGGAAAAGGTTTGATTTAAATTATACACAGCGAAACCGATGTGATTTAAATCGCAATGTATATCATGATTTAAATCACGACGTACATAATGATGTAAATCATCTTGAATTTTATTCTCCATTCTGGTCGAACAAGCTCCACGGAAGAGCGGCGTTCGAAAACCGTTCTTCTTTGTTGCCACGTGAGCATGCATGTGCGGGCAGATCAACGTTATGGCGGATAGCATTCATAGCGCCCAAGGGCAGATCCAGAACTCCGTTTGTTTTTGCTGTTTTTTTGAGGGGGGCGGAAAATTTTTAAGGATACTATTCTCCCATTTTTCTTGTGCAAGGGGGGTCAACCCATGCCAAATTGCCCCACGAGAAAGGGGGAGGGAGGGGGATCGACTTTTTTGGGAGGGGCGGCCGCCCCCGTCGCCCCCCCCCCCCTTGGATCCGCCACTGATAGCGCCACCAGAGGTAACGCCTCTAAGTGCAACTTCTGTGCAAACTTTATATCGTTTACCATAAAAACCGCTGTAGAATCCCTTTTCATTGCATGCTGCTTCCGTTCATAGGGTTGGCTGATACGGAGCCCTATGGGTGGCTCTGGGCTCCAAGCGCCGCCCAGCGGACGTGCCACGAAAATGTGCCGAGCGTTTAGGAAGCTTGCCCACTGGCTTTGATCTAAACTAGTAACGTTGGTTTGCAGCGCTTTCGACTCTTAATTATGATGCGCGAGCTTGCTCGAGTAATTTTCATTTGTTGCTCGTGACGAGGTGGTGAGCCCTTTGTGACAAAATCACTCGACACTAAGTTCAGGTGATTTTGCCGGGTGCTGTGCGTGCGTTGCGCTGCACCAATTATAGGAAACCGGAAGGCTTATCCCACCAGTGAAAACTACAATAAGTTCTAAAACAATTGAAAACGACCGAAGAAAAAAATGTAGCTGTATTTCGATCTACCGATTAAACCGTCATGTGCACGCAGAGTATGCAGTTTATCTGAAACGCAGCATGACACGCAAATTTAAAACACATTGTTTTTGTTTTGTTGTCTTTGTATTTTGAGGTGGACAATTTTGATTCGCGCGTTGCTTGATCCCGATCGCGGTCGCCGTCTGTTCTTGCCCAACCGTCGATGTCCTTGTCACATTGAGAGCTGTCGGGGCGATGCGAGGCACTCGCCGGCTCGCGTGTCCTGAAGCAGTCGCTCGCCGACAAAGGTAACAATCCTTTCGGCGCGCGACATAGCGCGAGGCAAGAACATCGGCGGTCTTCAGACTTCGGGAAGGGGACGTGCATAAGTCTCGATGGATTCCGTTAGACTCCAAGTCAGTGAGGCCTTCCCTCAACGGTCGCACTGTTGAACTCCCATGCTGACTCTCATAAAGTAACCCTGGTTCTTCGGTCATCACTTTTGACAGTAATATTTTGTCGTCACGTGGTCACGTTTTCGTTGTGCAACCATGAGATTATGAGTACATATTTGCGTATGTATTTTAAGATAAAAATGTAGAGGGATCTTTCTCTCCTGACAACCAAACGAAAAGCTTGTCAAAAAGCATGCGACGGTAAGGCGCTTGGTAATTTTTTTAGTGAGATGCAAACCACAATAATTTACCTTATACACACAACTTCACGCGTCGAATATGGCGGCATGTAGTTCGCGTGTTATCGATAATTTCCCGTAGCACGCCGCTCCGACCTCATGAAGACGGGTGGTGCATGCGACTCAACTGCTGCTGATTCCTCGTTCTTTGCGCGACAGGAACTAAACGAAGCCTCAGACGTGCCGCCGTATTTGAGCCATCTTGGGTGAAACCAGCTGAACAAACGAAGGAATATGACAGGAGAAAAGAATGACGAACCGACCACTGGACTCACCAACTGCTTTATTACATCTTCCTCTTCTTCTATTAATTTGTATCCATGCTCCCTTTTCTTTTTCTTTCCCATTGCTCTTATTTTTTCTCCTGACTTTTATCAATTACCCACGAAGCGTGCCTGTGCAAAGTTTTTCTTGGCTTACAAGGTAGTAGAACGATCTCCACCAAGCATTCCACGCATGCCTGACGCCGCCATAACTGTAGTTCATAGGAGGCAGATGCCAGTTCACGAGACAGCTCATGCCGCCTCGTGCTCTGCGGCTCTGCTCGTGCAGACCTCCAGCAGGGTGGTCTCGCGTGCAGAAAGACTACAGCTCCCACGATGCATGGCGGCAGCGGTGGCGTACTCAAACTAGCTGGTGAGGTCCCGTCTTAACCTCGAACCGCGCACCGCGGTCAGGCGGGCCTACTCTCTAGCCAGGACGTCCGCTGCTTATCGGACAATGTTGCCAAGCGTCTTTTGCCGAAGCATACACCACTGAGCGCAAGAATAAATTAAATATATATATATTTATAAAACATGCAGGTGTTCTCTTCGACTGCAAAAAAGCACAAACAATTAAATAAAATACGTAAACCAGCAACAAATCGAAAAATTAGAAACCATATCTAGAGTCTCAAAGCTTTCATCAGAAAGCGCCAGAAGCCGCATGGCCATTGAATCAACGATGGCTGCGCTCGCGGCAGCTCTGGGGTGCTATGTTGAGGTTTTTGGACTCCCAGGAGACTAGGGAGAAGGAAGTGACGTAGGTGTGAATGAACGTATCTTAGCAGATAACGGTATCTTAGCAGATACCGTCATCAGCGACTCCGCCAATCAACATCCAAAGAGCGTTGTTGACGTCACTTCCTTCTCCCTAGTCTCCTGGGAGTCCAAAAAGCGCAACATAGCCCCCTGGCTTCCACGACGTGCTGGAACAGAGGCTGCGATCGTTAAAAAGTCAGAGCTCTGCAACCCTTAAACATGACCCGTCCTACAATATTTGATGCTACGAATCTGAGTGGATACCTCCTCCTGCGTTCCGAAACAGTAATTGTGTGGCTAACCCTGGCCGTCGGCGACACAGCAGACGCCGCCATCTTGTCATCGCACTCCAGTGACGTGCCCTGGCGCACCCCAACATGGCGGAAACGTTAGGCGGCACGAGCATCGCCCAAAATGGCGGCGCACAGGAGCCCTTCTTGCAAACGTGCACTTGTCATCTTCTTCGTCTATAGCAAGGGCCTCTAACACCTCCTTGCAACCTGGTTTTTATGGTGTCCTGTTATGTGAAAATGGTCGAGCTCTGCTTTACACAGGCATGTCCGACAATGGGCAGCTAAATGTCCTGGTCCCGCAAGGTTCTAACGTTCGCTGCATGTTCGCGTGCTCGGTCGTTAATACATCGACCGGTCTGTCCGATGTAGCAGCGCCCACATGTAAGCGGTATGTTATAATAACTTCCTTTTCACAGGGAACGTATTGTGTTCGGTGCCTGGTGTTACACTTTTCTTTGGTGTTGATTGTTGCTTGATTAATTTTGCGGCACATTGAATAGGCCTTATTAGGTGCCGAGCAGAGGACTTGCACGTTTTCTCGGTTTGGAAATTCTGGAAACCATATTTGAGGTTTCCAGGTTCCAAATTGGAAATTTGGAAACCGTATTTGAGGTTTGGAAATTCTGGACGGATCTAGAGATATGAGAAAAATATATCAAATCGTAGCGCTTCTAGCGGGTTAGTTCACAACAACGCCCATGACAACAATAACACGAATTACTTGTTTGTGTTTCTGACACAGCGCTCGACTGACGCAGACGAACACGGCATGAGCAACGTTCCACTGCGGCTCGTGTAAAAATCAGCGAAGCATCGTTTTGACCATAGTCGCAGCAGAACGATTACGCTGCACTCGTCTCAAAACTGTGTCCCGCACTCGATCCAGGAAGTTGACGTAAATAATCCATTGTGTTGGGCAGACGCCAAGTTATGGGCAAAACAGGCTGGATCGTTCCGGTCTGTCTCGGGATGAAGACATCCTTCGTTGCATCGGGACCAGACAGCGCCTTCCCAGTAAACAGTGAAAGAGGACGTGGAGTGCGGAAGGCATCAAAGCGCTATCTCAAACTGCGCTCAAACCAAAAAAAAAAAACGTAGAAATTATTGGACACGGGAACGATATTTGACGGACACAGAAATGGACGGCGAGCGCAAAGACGTCGTTCCCACTCTAGGTGGCCTTGACTAAACTCCTCGACCGGAGAAACCGGCGGCGAGCGCGTAAATATGCATATGTACAACACACGATCATCAAAGTACAGCCCCCCCTAACTTTAAAAAAAAACGATTTATATATATATAATTTTGTTTTATTGTAACTTATCCATCGTACAAAAGACAGTCTGCATACAGGTTCGAAGGCCAGTCGCCGCCAGATCCGTGTTTCGAATGCCCCAAGGCAATGAGTTCAATTAGAGAAATTTGGCACGTGGCATTCGAACCACATATGTTACGATGACTCGTGTTTTCACACTGTCTTTTGCATGATGTATGCGCAGTGTGACCCCGGCTTTCGTCTCCCCAAATATAGCGCTAGCGGTCGGGACCAGGGGCCGAAGTGAGAGAACTAACCGTTACCGTAGTCAAAAATTGGAAGTGTTTTTTCTGGAACCTGAATGGAGAATGGTGCCCTGTCTCGGTAGCTTGTGCCATTCACCCTCATCTGTTCATGAGACTGAAAAGGTCACCTGTAGGTGCCTGTGGTAACACCAATTTATCGCTTCCCGTAGTTTGTTTTGGCTTCGTGCCCACTGGCATTAATTTCATATCCTTTAGAAAACCTCCGAATGTCGCCCTGTACACACACAAAAATACTGGCTGAAAAGTTTCACATGACATTTGACCACAGATGTTTTGCCATGCTTGTAAAAATTACCGGCGAAAAGCGACTTTTGTAGATAACTCACAGACTTCTTAGTTTTATCGTCACTTTAATCGTTCAAAAGATTGAAAACGACAGTAACTTCACATTGAACTTCCCAATTAAATTTACAGTTGCCAAAAGTCTCTAAATATAAATATTTAATGCACGTCTGCAGCGGTGCCCCGTATACTAACAATTCCTACGTCCTAAAAAAAAAAAAGATTATAAGCGTTTTTTTAGCTGTTGTGTGTGACGGTTTTAACACGCAGCGATTACGGGCACGAACGCTAAGTATACTTTTGCGTGCAAGTCATATCTTGTGAAAGAAGGACGTTGTTCACTTTAAGAACAAACGACAACCATTATCTACCGACGTAACCAGATTAGCTCCATGGCGACTCCAACCGCCCGAGCAATCTCCAGACCACTTGTTCTGCACGTTCTTTTGTCAACGATTGCTAGCGATCAAGTGTAAAAAATAAATGTTGCTAAAGGTGAATTCAGCATGTCTGCCAATCGGTGTTTGTCGGATGCTCGTCAAGGTTTTCTATGCATCCGGAACTCGAGAAAAGGAGCTCTTCGGATGTAACGAATGCTTCACACCCGAATAACAATTTTCCCTCTGAAGAACCGTTCAGTATCTCGAACCTCTCTGTGCGGGCCGGCGTCCCCTTTAGTGACAACTTTGTTTTTCTTTTTTTTAATGCGGCTGTGCAACGATATTTAGTTGGAATGTTTTTTTTTTTTACATGAGGTTACTGGCATTAATGGGACCCAAGTATATTCGCTCGCAACGCCCTTGACCAAGAAACCTCTTTGTTGCGGTGTATTTTCAGGAATAAACGCGAGCGTTTTCTTCCAATCTCTCATTCGCAAAACTTGATGACGTAGTTTGGAGGTCGCAGTGCTGGCCGTTGTTGTTGGCACAGTCACGGCCGGACTGGATACGCGCTCGCTGTCTTACGGTCTCTACTTACGGCCTCCCCAGTGAGGCATGATAACACCTATGTTCCCGAAGTGGCACCTGGCATACGTAGTTACCTATAGTTTTACCTATGGCTCGCAGCGGCCCCACGTTGAATGGTGCTCGTGCTTTTTTCTGCTACTGAAGAGACCGTAAGAGAAGAAGCGATAACGCGTATCCAGTCCGGCCGTGGAATAGTCAACGTTGGCATAGTCCCCCAGTGACGATATTTGAACGCGGCTCATAGATTCGACCCGAGCACTGCGCGTGAGCACTCGAATTTTAGGCTCGCGATAATCAGTAGCTCGACGAGAATAGACCATTTGCTGTATTGCCCAAGCATCAAGGAGAATGCAGGGATTGGTGTTCCACGCGCCGCACGCGCACGCCTTCCCCGTATAAGAAAATTCGTAGTAAATAACCAAAATAAAGCGTTGACGAACTGCGCGTGCAAGATGCCATTTCGTTTTAGGTTTTGCTTTGGAAAAGTTACTACTGCTGAGGCCAGCACGTGCGGCGCGTGGAACACCAATCCCTGCATTCTCCTTGATGCTTGGGTAATATAGCAATAGGTCTATTCTGCTATAGTGGTTCGTGTCCAATCGCTGCAATGACGACAATAGCGGAACCCTATACCAATGTCTGGAACTCAGCGCGTGCCCTGTTTTTTTGCCAACCCCAGCGCGTATACCTACGATCAACATGGGCGGCATATAATCAACACCAGAGGGCGTGGCCGCTTGTTCTGGCTGCGGGTTGAGGGGAGAAAACGCTGGTCGGCTTCCTTTACATTTGTTTTCGACTATCCTTGCACGAGCAGAATTAGCAGCCTGGCCGCGGCTTTGCGGGTAGCTGACTTGTACGCTCGCATAAGAAAAAGAAAAAAAATGTTGGAAATACGACACCCGAGGAACCCTTCCGGAACGAATTATGTGTAGTAGTTCATTCTATCTTCAATCAATGTAACAAGAGAGCGATCCTGGTGTTGATATGCATGTCCACTTTCAACGATCCCGTTTCCTGTATACGTTTTTGCGCCTTTATTTTTGTGCTGCTCGCTCCGAGCAGAAATTTGCTGTCGCTGTTTCTATCCGTGCGACGCAAAAACAACCAACCGCAAAAAAAGAAAAAAAGATTTTGCTGTTGGTTGTGTCAAGGCCGTCGCTTCGTTGAACCGAGACGAGATCGCACGACAGTATTCCCGCACAACTCGCGGCAATCGCCGTCCCAAATTCCAAGAGAGAAAATGAAAGAAGCTCTTGTGACCATTCGCTATGCTGCTGCGGTTCCCTCGTGGTACAAACTACCGAGTTTCTGCGATAAAAGAAAATAGTGTTTTTTTTTCACTTTTCACTCAGCGTAAGTAAAGGTAAGCGTCGTAGAAAAGTGAAACTTATGAGGCTGTGACGATAGCCGTGATAATAAAGCGCGAAAGTTTGAAAACATGATGTGACCCGAATCAAAAGACACGAGAGAAAAACAACATTTCTGCATGAGCCGGCGTCCACCGAAGCCTAGTATTCATCAAACCAAACTGAAGAGATTGTGGGACCTGTAGCATCATTTTAATGAAAAGAATGTCAGCGAGAAAAATTATATTGTTTATGTTTTTCTTGCTGACAAGTTTTTTTATTATTTATATTTTACTGATATTAATGCAGTTTGCAATGTTATTTCTTGTTATAATGAATATAAAGCTTAGGTGAACGTCGCCTCACAGGGAAATGATGTTTATCTCTTGTATCTTTTGATCCAGGTAACGTCAGTCTCTCAAACTTTCGCGTTCTCTGACCGTCGTTAGCATCACAATATCACGGAGTTTCAGCTTCCTGCCATACGTAGTTGACGTGAGCAAACCAAAAAACACGTCTTTATCGTTTTTTCTTTTCTTTCCTTTTTTTTTTGTAAACATTTAGTGTGCAAAGGTGAGGTGCCCCGTGTACCCTTTCTGGTGTGGAACGGCGAAGTTTAGCCTCATTACAGCCACACACCATTATGTTCATGTGCACAAGATTATCGGAGTCCCACTTGTATAGGCTTTAGCCGCTTAAAATGCCATACATGGTATTCCGGTCACTTCCGTTCCGCCATGACACGGGTCGGAAATCCTTCCGGTTCAGGTATTGTTTGTATGCTTTTTGAAGGCAACATCTCCGCAAAGTTTCGTTTCTTCGGTATCGTTCTTTTATTGTGTTATGCGCGTCCATTGACTGATAAAATGGTGCACCGTTGTGTAATTTACGGCGCAACTTTGCTGTGGGAGATGTCCGCTAAATGAAAGACGCCGCGAGCCGTGGCCATCGAGCTGATCGAGCGCGGTCAGCCTCTGTCACGCGCGCGTCGATGTTAGTTGCTGACATGATAACAAAATTATCTGCGGACGCGCCTGAAGGATATTCGAAGCATATGTGATTTATATATATGGATGCTTCGAACGCGTCTGTAGGAAGTTTTTCACGTGAAACGTTCTTCGGCTCGTCAAAGCTGCTGACCCCTTTGAATCGGTTGGCGACTTGCGCCATCTAGCCAATGTTTCTTTCTTTCTTTTTTTTTTCTTAACATTTTCTTAACATAGAGTTATATATCTAGAGATTTATTCTTAAAAGCTATATACGATCCGTACGACGGAGGCGCCTCTGTGCAATCGGCTGCCCACTCCTTCCGCCCTACGGGTCGCCCGAAGGGAATAAGAAAATATTCATCCCTCCCTCGACCTATGCCACCAGTCAGATGATCTCTTCTTGGTTATCTCCACCTTCCACGCGTCTATTTTTCCCTCACTTTCTCTAATTCCCAGTGCGTTTGCTGAATTAGCCGCCTCTTCAGCTACTACAGGGGAAGCACCTTACAGCAAAGTATCAAGTGCTCAGCTGTCTCCTCCTCCTCTCCACAAGCTCCACGTACCGTATCTACTTCCTGATATCTAGCTCTATACGTCTTAGTCCGCCACACACCCATCCTCGCCTCGAACAACAAGGAGCTCCCTCTAGAATTGTCGATGGGGCTCCCTGGTAATGTCCCTCTTAAACGATCTGTACATTTCCAAGGCCGATTTAGTCTGCATGCCTGCTTCCCATATTTCCCTCTCAGTTTCATTAACTCTCTTCTTAACCTTTATTTTGTCATCCGGCTCTCTGTTATAATTCGTATATTTATATCTAAGTTTTCTAGTCCGCTTCCTTCATTTTGTATCGACGCTTCTCATGCGTAAATAGCTAAGAACTCTTCGTGCCCGTCGTTCTGCATATATTTCTCCTGATCTATCCTCAAATGCTATCTTACACCTAGATTCCCTGCCCTCGAATGAGAACCATCCCATATCGCTCTGTACACCTTGGTTCGGTGTATTACCATGTGCTCCCAGAGCCAATCTACGTACTCCACGTTGCTTTACACTCTAAGAAAAGCCTGCGCGTGTACTTACCCGCAAAACACTCAAAGAGCCAATCTCTGCGATCTACGAAAACAGCTCAGCGAATGATGAGGCGGAGCAGCCGTGTAGAGCTGAAAATGAAGTCTGCGCTGAGGCATTGCGCAATGCAAATCGTCATGCTTACATTGCGTAATGCCACACAGCAAACTTAATTTTAAGGTCCAAGCAGATGTTCCGCCTCATCATTCGCTGAGCTGATTTCGTAGATCGCAGAGATTGGCTCTTTGAGTGTTTTGCGGGTAAGTAGACCCGCAGGCATTCCTTAGAGTGTATTTCTAGTTTTGTGTGGACATCCAGTTTTATGCACGAAACTGCATCTGCAAAAGCCAGGCTCGGAACCATAACTCCTTTACAGATCTCCCTCGCCACCTCATACCTGTTATAGTTCCACCGTGCTTTATTTTTCATTATAGATGCATTTCTGTTGTCCTTACCAGCTACACATTTTGAATGTTCGTTGAGGCATATATACTCTACCCTCGTTATTCCATACTCCTAGACACTTGTATTTATCGACTCGCTCAGTCCCTAATCATTGAATCTTTAGCTCTGCAATTCCGTCATCACTGAACACCATGACCTCTGATTTGTCACAAGGATATGGACTTGAAATGATACACGTGCAACGTGCCCACTGGCGGCCGGCGTAGCAACCACCCGTTGCTATGTGTGACAACGCAGCGTCCTCTTTGAGGAGCAGCCAATCCGGCGCGTGCGGCGTTGCCATGCCACGTATCGCCTATCGTTTACAAATGCGGTACCGCGCTCGGTAACGCTCCGGGCGATACCGGAAAGTTTCACGTGTGTAACAGAATTGCCCAGCAATTTGCTACACAATTTTGTATGAGCACACAAGGAAGAAACACCTCAGACAGTATAGAGGTTTAGGGAACCGTTTTTCCACATCTGATACGGTATACGATGGGGCCTCCGGTACGCACAGCGCGTGTGCTACCGCAGAAGATTCACACATGCGCAGTTCGTACCGGAGGGTCCATTGTAAGTATCGTATGTGCACAAACGGTTCCCTAAAACTCTATACTGTCTGCAGACTCTCGCTTGTATGATGAATGAGCAGTGTGACCGAAATGATGGAATGAAGAAGCATGTCCACGAAGCATGATCGGGTGGGCTGAATCCTAACATGTGAATCTTAAAAACAGGTTCTTCACAGTCTTGGCAAAGGAAGAAACGTCCTTTCTCTATTTTTTCGTGTATGTCTGAGTTTTTGTTTTAGGGGCGAAGCTCCTTAGGGGCTAGTCATGTCCGTCCGTCCGGCCGGTGGAACCCTTGATATAGGAGAGGTCAGTGGCGGACTATACTTGACGAGAACACAAGCCTGACCGCAGATAAACTTGGGCATAACATTACAGACCACCTATACTCTGTTTCACCTTGTGTTGTACCGCAGGAAAGGCTACAAGCGCGAGCTCCTTGCTCTATGGCACACCTCGGCGGCACAAGCTCTCGTGCACCAAGGGCAGCTGCCAACGCTACGAGCTCGCGCTTCTAGCCTTCGCTGCGGTACAACTTAAGGTGAAACGGAGTATAGTGAAGATATTTTCGCCCCCGGGAGCAGAGCGGCCTCAGGACATCTTTTCAAATCAAAATCCGGATGGTACTCCGGTTGATGGAAACAGTTGAGAAATCGGCAGGTGCCAATTATACGCGCTTTGGTTCACGTAAAAAGTAACATCGCCCAAGGACTGCACGAGATTTTGGCAAGCGTCCTGAAAGCCTAGGGAAAGGTTCTAGGGATCAGCTAACAGGAATTTTTAACAACTTTGCCTCCGGAATATAAGAAGTTCCTGGAGACTGGAGGAGAGGCAAAGTCGTTCTCGTTCCAAGAAAAGGAGTTGACCAGCGTTACCTCTGCAACTACAGACCACTGACTGTGACCAGCACGATACATAGGACTTTTGTACATATTCTGAAGGAGCACATGATTGCATGGGCAGAGGAGGAAGGCTTGCTTACGGAACTTCAAGGACGTTTTCGACCAGGTCGCCGGTTGGAAAATCATCTATTTACGCTAACTCAATGTATTGAGGTGGCCCGGAAGGAGCAGAGGACCCTAATATGTTGTTTTCTGAACATCGCCAAGGCCTAAGATAGTATGCCATATGCCCAGTTGATATGTCGACTACAACAACTTGACATGCGACCAGAGTAAGTCACCCTCACGGTTAGGACAAAGTTGGGTGAGGCTAGGTGAGGCTAACTCTGAGGAAGTGCTGGTGACAACGGGCTTACGCCAGGGGTGCCCGCTCTCTCCACTATCGTACATGCTTTACGTAACCGGACTTGAAACGCAACTGATCCGATCTGGACTGGGCTTCTCGTTGGCTCACTTAGAAGATGGTCTTAACGTCGAATGGGTTCTACCCGGACTTACCTACGCAGACGATGTAATACTGACCGCGGCATCAGTCTGCGACATGCAGAAGCTCCTAGATATCTGTACCGAGGTAGTAACAGGACTTGGATTGAAATTCAATGCCAACAAGGCAGCAGCAGTGCTGTTTGCAGGTCCACAAGACACAACATTCGGCAGTCTTCAACTCGGGGTGAACTGCGTACCTGTAGTGAGCTCGTACAGGTACTTGGGCATTACACTCACAAATACAAAGGACTACTTGCGAGAGCACCACGTTTATTTCCATTTCTCCACCAACCATGCCATCAAAGGAACCGGCATTCTCCGCAGACGGAATCTCTGGAGTTGTAATAGATTCGTTGACACCCGGGAGCTGTGGAAAGCGGTTGTGGTACCAGGACTGCTGTGGTGTGTGTCCCTCGATATATCCGAGCTCACATAGAACGTAGGGAGAGGGAGGTCGGGCGCCAAGCGCTAGGCTGCCATGGTACAGTAGCAAATGAGGCTGTCCAGGGTGATTTGGGATGGTCCTGTTTTGAAGCCAGTGCAGCACCAGTAAAATCGCTTAAGACGGACGACTCCGACATATGAACAGCTGCCGGTGGGCCAAAAGGCTGTACAGGTATACACTCATCTTACTGGGCTGCAGACCCGCTGGCAGAAACGCCTATACCAGCTCGAAAACAAATATGGCTTCTTTGCCGACCCTGTCCAAGCGTCGTCGGCCACGGAATGGAGAGAGAGGTCCGGAAGAAGGTTCGCGACCAGGAAACACAGAAGTGGCTCAAAGATGCCCAATCGAAGACTACGCTCGATGTGTACGTTGCATACAAGAGGACCATCGGCTCGGAGGCTAGGCTATACGATAATAGCCTGGGTAGTCGTCTGCTATTTGAGGCACGAGCCGGGGCACTAAGAACGCTGTCTTACAGGCGACACTTCGATACCACTGTGACCACGAGCGTGTGCCGGGTGTGCGGGGCCCACAACAAAATAGTAGCACATATTTGACTGGAATGTGCAGGACCCCGGCCAACCCGGCCACGAGACAACGACCGAGACCTTCAAAGCCCCCTGGAGCTTGCCGAAGTATTGGGCTTCACTGTTTCTAAAGATGGGCCCCGAACTATTGAGGTTAGGCCAGCCGCACCAGCGGACAGGCCTGCCTCGAACGAGAGAGACTATGGCCTCCAGTGGCCCGCATAGGCCTTCTGTCGAGGCAACAAAGAGACGATCAGAGGGCTCGTGGAAAAAGATCTACCTATAGGGGCCATAACACGCAAATACTCCCAGGCTTGGGCATGAATACTGTTCGAGCCCGCCCGATCTAAAGGGAACAACCACATCATCATCATCATCATCATCATCAGCTTGAGGCCCCTATATAGGAGTACTTTAATTTAGCTCGGTCTTGGTGGACGTCAGTGACCCAGGTTTCAACGGTGAGTTTCCCAACTGAGTGTTCTAGTAACGTTGACTGAAACGAATGTTTGATGGGACGCTGAGGTCGCAAGCTGCATGATTTTTTAAGACGTTTTGTTATTGTGCATATATTGAGGCTGATCAAAGCCTGGCAGTTCGACGACGGAGCCATAAAGTGCCCGATCGCATATTTGGAGCAGGAGGATCTGGTAGCACAAGGCATTTCTCGGGGAACTTGGACGTCAGCGCACAGCGTTTGCAGCGGTGAGGACCCGAAACATGGTTTTCAAACCCGACGAGAAAAGAAGCGGTCGCGCGAGGAACGCGAGGAGCACGAGCGGACATTCCATCGCTTGGGAGAAGTGTGTTTCGGCATCTCGCCGCAGCGGGGCGCCCGTCACGTGGCTCTCCTCCCCCCCCCCAATCCGTTGTCTGCCGCTCTACCTTTTCAATTTTGGCGGCCGCTTCTCGTGGCGATCTGCCAGGCTTTGTCAGTATAGAGGAGGCTATGGGTTGACAGATGCTTGTATTCAAACGTAGCACGTGCAAAATTGGACGTATGCGCTGCCAGAGTCCGGCAGAAGGCATCAGCAACTGACTCTTCGGGACGAGATACAACCGTCGCGCTCCTAGCAGAACAAGTTTAGATCCCAACCCCAGGGGGAACAATAACACACATAACTCGTTTATGTTTCTGACGCAGCGCTCGGGTTATGTAGCCTTAACGCTTCGTCAGCGTTCAGCTGGGGTCGTGTTCGATCGGTGCAGCACCAGTTGAACGCGAGTGCCCTAGCGTGAATGCAACACCCGTGGGCTATCTGTGCCCATGGGTGCTGCATTCAGGCTGGGACACTCGCGTTCCCAGCCTGAATGCAGAGGAAGACGACGTAAATAATCCAGTACACACGCCTCGCATTTGGGTAAAACAGCAGTAAACAAAAAGTAAAAAGAAAGACTCAGATATGTTCAAAACAAGCTGGACTAAGCGCCCCGTATAGATTTCCATCGCGTGTCTTTCGTGCTCAACGTGCCAACCGCCGCATTCATTCGCAGGTCGAACTTTGAAGTCGACCTCCACCCCGCACTTGGCATTTTTTCCACGCCCAGATAACGGTCGTGAAAAATCCTTCGCCCTCATTACGGTCAACCGATTCCGTGACGGACTATGAAAATGGAAACAGTGAAAACGCTCTGTCTTGGGGTACGCCCCTTTGCCCCTGCTTTTCCTGCTTCCCCGTCACCGCGTGGTGAGTGTCCTGAAGAGCCCATAGGTGCGGGCAGACGAGAGAGGACCATCCAGTAACACGAGGAAGTGATGACGTCCTACCGGTTATTGGTCGGTTCTTGTTGCGTGAGCCGCCGGCACTGCGCCTCATGAGAAGGGGCAAGACACGCCATCACCTTGGGTCGAACTGGAGACGTCGAGGCACCTTGTACACAAGCACTTCGGGTAATTGTTGCGTTTCTACTTTATAGCAGTCGACGGGTCGAACTGACGGCATTTTGAGATCTATGAAAAATTGTCGGCTGCCGAAGTCTCAATTTTTGAAATCCCTAAGAGTGGAAAAACGGAAGGAGAGCACAACACGAATCTCCAAGTGTTAGAGATCCAAGGGTTCAGAAATGTCAGTTTTTAACCAGCTTGCCTGCATCCTTGCATGAAGTCTCCTTGTCATTTGTGTCTAGCTTAATTGCGCGCCACTACTTTTTTTTTTTTTGCGTCGAATATTTTTTTTTAAGTGTGCGAGTAATTTTTGTTGTTTAATTTGTTTCACTCATTATATCTGAACTCAAGCTGGACTTATAAGTTTGAGGTCAACGCGTGCAACAGATAATCTTGCACATGCATATTCAATACGGGATGCTCACGATGTTTGAAAAGTGAATTTGACGACATGATGGCGCTTAAGACGAGGACAAAAGGAGACTAGACAACACGGAGCGCTCCGTGTTGTCTAGTCGCTCCGTCGTCAAATTCCCAGTACCAACTAACCCAACAATCTGAATTGAAAAGTGAAGTTAGGGTGATTGATATGAAATTTTTATAAAATGATGCCCCCCCCCCCTTTCCCAGATATAGCCAACATTTGAACAGTTAATATCTGACATACTGTTTTAATGCCTGTTCTGTTAGGATTCTTAAAGATTAGGACACAAAATAACAGTGGAAGGCTATACAGCCATAATAATAACCTGCATTATTATTTTAAAAAATATATATATATAAGTAAATTGTAGTGTCAGTTACTGTGGATCCGCTCATTGCTCTTATAACTTTTTGTAAAAGCGTCTTTGCTGTTTACAGTCTCACCATATAACGTAAAATCAACACAATAGTAGGCGTGACGCACCATCCGAGAGCACGTATTCAGATGTCAGTGTGCGAATTGGCAATCTATCACCCACTCCTGCCTTGGCCCTAAACTGGGCTGGCAGTATTGATAAATAAATAAAAAATAAATTCGAGGGTGTTTGAAAAAAAATACTTAATTGTAAAAATGTAACTGCGAATGCGCTGTTTCTATTGTGACGTCGTACAACGCGAGACATCGCACAAGGGAGTGGACAGGCTAGAATCTGTAAACAAACACGCTATGAGAAATTATTTCCAACGCTTGTGGATACACCAAAAGCCGAACAAGAGCGCGTTGCAAACCCTCGCTTGGGTTTGCCGGTTTGGTTGTGCGGGTGTTTACAAACGTCACGTCACCAGTTCACATCACCGGTCCACGCTTGCGCGTGCAACCTCGCAGAATAAATCCGGAAATAACCAACATGCTCTATCGATTTTACAGCTGAAAGACAAAACATACTTTCGACAACGGGGGAAAAAAATCGGAAAGGATTACGATATTTTAGGGTGTACTGCTACTACTTTCAAGCGAATAGTTAGATACAAAGTAGCGACCTTACCTTTTCCTTTCGGAAGAGTCTGGGTGATAGTAGCGGCATAGTGGCGACGGCTTCGCTTGCCTTCCGACCGAGACAGTCGTGAACAACACCAACACAAATATTTCTCACGCCGCGCACACACACGTCCTACGAGCCAAGGCACACGCGGCTTAGTGCTTTCAAATCGGAGGAAAACGGGAGCTTTTTTTTTTCATCGAAAGAGTACGCTCTTTGAGCGGAAGACCGCGTGACCGCCTCACGTCGTGCGCTCATTGGTTGAGGGTCGTTGTGACGTCACAGGGCGAGAGCGCCAAGGCGCCTCCGGGCCTTTCTTTTCCTCCAAGGCCGTCCGCCGACGGCCCGCGGAGGAGCGATTGTTATTCATCGCAGGGAGAACCCGAAGGCGACCTGTCGCCTCTTCGCGTTAATCGATGACGTCATCATTAGTTCCTCTCGAGGGTTAGTCGGTCAGTTTTCATCTTGTTGCGCGGACGCGCGCATCGCGATTATCATCTTGAATTACCTAATAATTGACGAAAGATCTTGGATTCCGCGCGACGTGCCTCGATGGGCAGATGTTCAAATAAAATCCAGACGTGCGTCTTTATTTATGTTTTATTAATGCTGCGTTATTAATGACGCAGTGATTTATAAAAAAATATTTTCGTCAAAATATTTTTCCGCGAAATTTTTTGTTTTTAAGTTTGCGCACTTTTTAGTTTACGAGAATGAATTCCATAAAATAGTTAATATTGTGTTAAAAAAATTTTTGTTTTATAAAAAGATGGTTCAGTAAGCATACTAGAGAGAGTAGGAAACACGCGCACCCATCCGTTGAAAAGATATAAGTATTTGCTGTGCCCACGCACTGAGTGGAGGGGCAGCCATGCAGCATACTTTTGTACCAAAAGCCTACAGTCACTTACAGAATGATATGGGCAAGGCGTGTCTTTTCAGCGCCCGGCCTCCAACACGCGCTCCGTGGCTACCGCCGCCCTTCTGCTGCGCGCGCCTAGTTGCACGAGGCGCCCAAACGCTGTCAAAGTTGGGAAGCTCGCGCGGGAGCAGGGACGACCGAAGCTCCTCTCTGCCGTTCTCACCTTGTCAGTGACTATAGTGTATGTATATTCGGAGTAAATGTGTCTGGGAAACTTTAAAAAATAATAATAATAATAATAATTTTGTGCGGGTCATCTTGAATTTTTTTATTTATTTTAGGTAATTTGTAGATATTTTATGGAACATTAACACTTTTTTATCTGGGTTACCTCGAATACATTTTAACCGCTAAGAAACTTTTTTTTTTCACTGTTAATTTACGTCATTTGCTTTATCTTGAACATCTCTTTTCGTCGCCGCAATTCTCAGAGATGGAAGCACCTGTCCACAAAATCGTCAATGACATTGAATGATTGAAAATGTATTATAAAGTGTATACCATGGCTGATCTAGTAACGTTGGTGTATACTACTACAATACTACATTTGATAGATACGCTTTCCGGCGCGTGCACGCCCCCGTGCCTACACGTAAAAAAAATCGAAATTGAACATTTTGATTTTTTTTAAAGGGGGGGGGGAAGGGAGGGATTAAAATACGTTAAAAGAAAAAAAAAAGAAAGCAGTACGATGCTTCACGTAGGAATTTATTTTGCATGAATAGTTTCAGAGATGCCAAATGTGCGCCTCTTCGTCGCTGACTAATTTCCCTCAACGAGTGTTACAGATCGCAATAAGGTGGTTTCATTCGAAATCGAACACGCGTGTCAGGGTGGGTATTTAGATTTGATTTAAAAATATATATATATATATATATCATAGCCCCTACTTCGCAATAAGCCAAAACCACTTTTTAAGATTTTTTTTTCTCCACAAATTTTCCACAAAGTTTCTACGAGTGAAGCGAGATGAAATGCTACATTTAGACTGCCTGATATTTGTACCCAGTTCTGCCAGTTCTTGCAAATGGGTGAAAATGAAAACACTCATACAAATTTTTCTTGTAAACGTATGACGCAAGGCCTATTTTTTCTTGCTATAAATTAAACTTTATATACATATTTAATACAAGAAATAAAAAAATATCCAAACATCGCATTTTTGACGTTTTGGTCACATATTTGGAGCCTTGTACCTTTGGATTCATCGTGCATTTTTCTCATTAAATACTATACGCATGTAGACCCATACATGTTCACTATTGACTGGTACTATTTTAATTAAATTTATTTTCACTAAATAATTTATATGAATTTTAAAATTTCGTCAAAAAATATTTAGCCATATTTTAATCTGCTTTATTAAAAAGGCATTTATTTATTTATTTTTGCTCTTTTTATTGTTCCCAATAATATTAATTTCTTGTGGGCATAATCAAACTTCCCCCTTTTCTGTTGTATTTTCCGTAGATGTGCCCACACACAAGAGAGGGAGTGTGCAGTCACGTGGGTTCCGTATCTGGTATGCGGGACGAAAAAATAATAAAACATCTCAACCTGGAATATGCGAGAAAATATAGGTGAGGCAAAACGAGGTTGAGTGACAATCACGCATTTTTCGTGAACATCTTCCAGCGGCTTGGAGAGATATAAACAATGTTTTAACGCAGGCATGTATCCAGGGGGTGGCCCATGGGGCCCGCCCCCCCCCCCTCGAAATCTTAAATTTTGCTGGGACCTCCTCTCCCCCCTCCCCCTCGTACAACATTTTGTCATGCGGTGGGCCCCCCCCCCCCCCCCCCCCGAAACAAAATCCTGGCTACGTGCCTGTTTTAACGCATGCCAGAATTAACGACATCCCAGATGACTGCGCCCTTGTGGAAAAGGTGTACTATAAGCAAAATTGTCTGCTACTCCTCCTCTGTCCCAATGCCAAAAACTACCTTCTTTTTTTTTTCTTCTTTTTTTTTCTTTTTTTTTTGGGGGGGGGGGTGGAGGGAGGGTGTTAGCTAGGCCACTTGTGTCGGACTGCGTATTTTTGTTTATATCAGTTAGCATATGTATTATTTATTTCTCTCCCATCTAGTTTATAATTCTCTGGTATTTAAGAAATTAAAAAAAAACGACATAGGACGATACTTGCAACCGGCAGTCTTTTTGTTGCATCTATCATTCCAGTCCTAAGCTGGATCGTTTTACATTAGAAGTTGCTTGTGCCCAGTTTTATTAATGGCAGCCGTTTACAGACTTGATCGAGTCTCTTTACAATTGTTGACATAAAAAGGTGTATCGAAATTAATGTTTTCGCTCTGGAAAAACGCACCTCGACGTGGATCTGGTGAGGTCAGCCTTGTCCCTTCACAACACCACTGTGATGAGGTATACAAACGTGCTTTGAAGCAGTCCCTGCCGGCGGACAAAAAACGAAACAAAGGTTGAAGCTAACGAAAGCACGCTGGGATTCCATTTCCCACGTATTTTGTCAATAAAGGCAACGTGGGCGTTATTTTGTTTACATGCCACTACTAGAAGCTCGTTACATGGCACGTAAACAGCGTCTCGGTAAGGATCATGGCCCGGGCCCAAGGGAAAGGGGGGGAGGGGGGGCTCTGACCCCCCCCCCCCTTCTCCCGGATCTCGCTAGGGGGGGGGGCACGAGCCCCGATACCCCCGAAGTCTACGCCTATGCGGACTAGATTCCCACGGTCTAAACAACTATAACGACTCCTTTTTGGTTGTTGTCTCGGAGTGAAAAGCACGAAGAGCACATATATGTGATTCTTTCTTTGCCGATCAAATGAATGTATCTTTTAGTGTACGCAGTCTATGAATTATTATTTCTTTAGCTCTGAGAAGTCCTCGTAGCAGAGGAAAATTTAACTTTGGATCGATATGTTTCAGGTATCTGTAGTAATAATGGGGATCTGTCCATAATAACGTTGTAATTTTATTGCCGATTTTTGTAGCAGTGCATTGCAAAACTGAATTCGTATACTGAAAATAACTACGAACGGTGGAAACGAGTCGGCCGGCTGCCAAATATTTGCGCCGCAAGCTCCTCTGGGCACAAGACGCAACATATAAAATAAAAACAAGAAAAAAGCAGAAAGCAGGAAAGAGGACGCCGAGATGCTTGGCGAAGACTTGGCCAGCTGCGAAATACTTCAAAAATAAATAAATAAATAGAAACGGTACGAATGAGGACGTGGCGACGCTAAAAGGCACGCCATCGCATGCCAGGGGAATCAAGACTGGACGCCAGCGTCCAAGGCGTGACGACGCACAAGATATCCGGAAGGTACCCAAGAAACTGTATAGATATAGTTTTATGCCTGTGCATATTGTGTTCAACGAGCCTTCCTTTTGCCATTCGGTTCGCTGTATCAGGGATCCAGGGTAGGCTTCCTTCTTGGCTTTTGGGTCGTTTTTCGAGTCCTGAGAGGTTATGTACATATGCAGGCGTATCATGTGACGCTGTGCTTTGGCGGGTGCACCTTTTTTGACTGCTTGGTCAGTCCCACCCAGTGGCTCGGCAGGAAACTATCTGCGCTTTCATAATATTTCGGAACGTGTTCTCTTTTAAATGCTCTGAATTCACACCGATTTTTCTGTGGCGCACGAGCGTAGCAATGCTCGGAGCGTAAGGAACACGTTAAGAAGTATACAAAAATGTGATATGTTTCTTCTTTTTACATGGGTGAATGATGACTGAAACAAAGGGAAAACTCAGACCGCCATGTGGTACCGACTGTTTGTTATTGGCGGCGTGCACGAACTGCAGGGGGCGCTTCTCTAGCTATCATCATCATCGTTTGTGACGTCGTGGGTAGGACAGACCGCGCAGATCTTGGATCCCTACGCTCGTCAACTCGCTTCATGCGCTGTTTGGGTAACGCGCGGCAAAGCCTGTTTCACGCGTTGTGTTTATTTGCTAAGGTGATATTTGTAGCAGGACATTTTACTACCAAAGCTTGAAAACGTGTCACCCGTATAGTCGTGCTAACAAACGCTTTTGGCGCTGAGGTGTTGAAGCGCTCGGATGGTTGTGTGTTGTTCTCTACCCCGGTACAAAAAGCTGGATGATGAAAATAGAATATCCAGTGCTTTAGCCCACTTCAACATCTACCACGGCGAATAGGATGTATCTTTTATGATAATTCGGGCTGAATAAAAATGAGAAAGGAATGTCTCGTAAATTGATAAGAGGAAAGCGGAATTTGAAAACCTCTCGCGTGTGTAGTGAACACTTCGGTGAATGCGACTTCGTGTATCCTGTTGGTTCCAATGTGTTATGTGAGTGCTGGTCAATTATTTGTTTCAAGTTGCTTACTTTTTTTAATTTTGTAAACCAGTAAACAAACATTTCCTCAAAATAGCTGGCAGGAAGAAGCGGTGACCATGACTTCTTGAGTCGTTTCAACTAAATCCCTGCTTATTTACTCGGTCGACGCGAAACAAGCGCGGCCCCTCGCGATCGAGGTCTCTTATATCTAGTAGGTCGGTGACACTTCTGTCTCCCCCTCCCCCTTTTTCTCTCTAAAGAAAACGTTTACAACACTCTGTAACGCCGAATTAGAGCGCAGCTCTTGAGGAGGAGGGGGAAGGGTACTGAGGGGAGGGTATACACCTCCTCCTCCCTCACCCTTCAATCTCCTCCTCCTCCTCCTCCTCCCCTCCTCCTTCTCCTTCACCTCCTCCTCCTGCCCTCATCCTTCAACCTCCTCCCCTCGTCTCCTCCTCCTCTTCTCTCCTCCCCCTCCTAATTAATTAAATAATTAATTTAATCTTGGCGGACAGGTACCGCGTCGGGCTACTGCACGAAAGGTCTCTGGTTCGAAGCCGGCCAAGCTTCCTTGGGGGGGGGGGGGGGGGTCACGTGACCTCTGGGAGGGTCATGTGACCTCGGGGAGGGGGGGGTCACGTGACTCCCCCCCCCTCCCGAGGTCACCGAAGGTACCCGAGGTCCTCGGGCCGGGGGGGGGGGGGGGTCTCGCGGTTACGCAGACGCAGACGCCGACGCCGCTCACGCCGGAACCGTGCGCCCAAGAGCTGCACTCTAAAAAATGAAAAAGAAAGAACCTTACACCTGTTGCTAGTGGCTACCGCTTGTATGTTTAATTTTGGAAGCTGCATTAATAACGTGAAGATATAGTGTCATCTTGGGTAGTTTCCTATCGCGCTCTTGTCTTTCTATCTTTGCCTTTCGTTTAGAAGCCGTTTAGAAAGAACTGAGGTTTTGTACACTTTTCAACTTATTAGGCTACTAGGTGGGGGCGGTCTTCGGTAGATCAAGCGTCTTCCCTTTGCACGTAAATGACACTAAGGCTGAAAATGAGCTAGTCCAATCAAATTTAATGGATGGATGGATGGAAATAATTTTATTTATGTATAGAGGTGGAGGCGATTATGCCCGCGCTCCTTCGAGAGTCAGCCACACCTGGTGGCCGAGAGCCCATGGGCCTCGGCGACCTCGGCAGCCCGACGGACCACCTGTAATTAGGTGGTCGGGTCTGAGCTGCGTGCGTAGCGCAGCGTCCCACCGCTCCTCTGAGGGGAAGGGAAAGAAGAACACTCCCATAATATATGGGAGAGGGTAGCTCTGGCGCTGCAGAAAATGCAGGTGGGATTGTAGAGGGACGGGTAGATATGGGAGGGGACGAGAGGGCTGGGGAAGGAGTGTGTCTGCAGCTGACTTGGGTCGCAGGAGGGTAAAGGCGGCGGGAGAGACGGTAATGTGAGGTAATGTCATAAAAGGCGACTAGACGGTCGCGCGCTGAACGAGCCCCGTGATCTCGAAACGGGGTCCATCCCGCCCGGACGGTGTACCCTCTGGCTACGGAGTGGGCCAACTCGTTTCCGCAGAGTCCCGTGTGCGCTGGCGTCCAGATTAGGCGGACATTTGATTCAAACGAATTAAAAGGCTTGGCTCTTAGGACAATTTGGGCCGGGGCAGATACGTAACCTTTAGCGAAATTCAGGATGGCGGCTTTGGAGTCAGATACGATGACCTTGGGGCATGGCGTGGCGGTGAGGGCAAGTGCAATGGCAGCCTCTTCCGCCTGCTCCGGGGAAGTAGTATTGTTCGTGGCACAAGTTTTCACCTGGCTCGTGGAGGTAACCGCTACGGATGCGAAGGCCGGCCGGTGTCCGTATTCGGCCGCGTCCACATAGAGGACGTCCGACCGATGAGTAAATAACTTATGATGAGTGGAGCTAGGCTCTACTGCGCCGACCGACCCTCGTGGAATGTGGGGTACATATTTCGCGGGAGGGAAGCTACTACCAGGCGGGAGTGTATCTCTCGTGGAATGGCTTGTTTAGGGGTCCATTCCGTGGGGGGATTAAGATTCAAATGGGATAGGATTTGACGGCCGGTGGAAGAGCGCGAGAGGCGTTCGTAGTGGCCTGTACGGTGTGCCTCAACTAGCTCGGAAGCCGTGTTATGAAGTCCTAAGCTAAGGAGACGCTGTGTGGAGGTGTTGTGTGGTAGTTTGAGGGCGACCCTAAATGCTTGACGGATAAGTACGTCAATCTTGTTGGTTTCAGTAACCGTAAGGGGAGGTAAGGAAGTGTGTAAGTGAGGCGGCTAAGGACAAAAGCATGTAGCAAACGAATCAAGTCTTTCTCATGCAGCCCTTTGTGCCGCATAGTGATTCGGAGTATGAGCCCAATGCTTTGTTGCACTTGAGAGGAAAATTTGGCGATAAAAGCAGAGTTCTTACGATTATTGAATTAGTAGTCAAGCACTCGCAAGGTGGTGACAATAGGGACCGGTTCTCCGTTAACGTACACCATGATATTGGGGGAGTGTGGGATCGGTCTGTGGGAGGTGGTAAGAGGAGGAGTGCAGATTTGGTCAGAGAGCATGCTAACCCAGCTTGCGCGGCAATGGTGCATACCGTGTGCGCACCAAGCTTGAGGGTCTCCTCCAGTTCAGCATCACTGCCCTTGGTGACCCGTAGGGTGATGTCATCCGCGTACATGCTATGATGTAGACCCGGGATGGCAGCTAAGGCGGGTGGTAGTTTGAGAAGCGCGAGATTAAACAGTAAAGGAGAGAGAACAGCTCCCTGTAGATCAAGCGTCGTCCCCTTTGCACGTGAATGACCTAAGGCTGAAAATAAGCTAGTCCAATCAAATCTAAAAAAGAAAACACGCTACGTCACTGCGTTATCCGCGCGTATGTGCACGCCTTCAACCCAACAGAACCAATCAAGAGGCAATGCGGAGAAATCCCTGTTTGTGGCTCCTGCCACCATAAACGTTCCACGCAGCAAGTGGCTCTTGGGAATGATTGCTATATGTGTTCTCTCAAGGCAGTGCCGTGCTCTGGGATAGGCTGCGTCACCGTGCAATGCTTTCTCGAAACAGACGATTTTAAGTGATACAAATGATGCATGCACATGCGCCAAGCGGGACACGCATTTTGGCAGTCGGAAATCAAGCGGTTGTAAGGTCCGTGTCAGGTTGTAATTTGAAAGAAAAAACAAAAAGTGGATTTGGCGACTGTCAACGTGCCGCTGTCCAAAAACAAAATGGCAAGCGAAAAAAAAATAGAGTGCTTACAGCCGAAAGATCGATAGCTTCAAAACACCCCAATGCCACCCAGAAAGTGCAAACGTTCTCACATTCAAAATGTCTTTCGATACAGGAATACCGATACTGGTGAAAAATGTATCGCAAACAGAAATACAAATACGAAATGTATTTCTGAAATACTATCGCGATACATCTGTATCGTGGTACTGCCCAACCTGACGGAAACTCCCTGTATATTCAAAATCGTAAACCTCCAAACCTTGCCTAAAAAAAGATAAAAATATGAAAAAAAAAAAGATTGCACAAAACAAGAAATACATTTTTTTTTTTTTTTTTGCTGCAAATTTAAATTACGGATTGGTGAACGCTCATTCTCCGCCCAAAGGTAGCGCTACATGTCCGCATCATGTGCCACAGTTTAAGCCCGAACTGATATCTTGTGCAAAAGTTATGTGATTTTCTGAAAATTTCGATCGGAAAATGGGGCCCATTTGCACCTGTTCTCAGTTTCTGGCGCCTTAGATACAGTTGCCTGTACCATAGCCTGTACCTATAGAACTCCATGTATTTAGAGCTCCGTCGGTCGCCATTTGCCCATTTGAAATTTACAGGAAATCACATAACTTTTGTTGAATAAAATATCGGTTCGGGCTAAAACTGTCATCCGGGTCGTACGTCTAGCGTTACCTTTGGGCGGAGAATGAGCGTTCGGCGATGCATAGTTTATTTTTTGTGAAAACACCGTGCAAATTTTTTGGGAGGACACCCTGTACATGAACACGTCATTCCCAATCTGCTGACGTACCGCGGGCGGGACGACGCGATGGTGGCGCATAGGCAGTGGCGTATCCCTTTGGCGCCGCCGGCCAGTGTCTGCCCTGCCCAGTGGTGGTGGCGGCTGTCTTAGGGGAGGGGGGGAGCAAAACAATGTCTTGCCCCCCCCCCCCGGGTTGGTACTCCCATGCGCATAGGGAGTTTTCGTAGATCGTTTTCGCCGTCCCGCAAAGCTCTCCAGAACTTGCCAGAACCCGCTACGATACCTGGAACTCTACAGTCAAGGCCATCAGCGCGAAGGCGCATTAGCAGCTTCTTCGTAGCGGTATGCGGTAACGCAGGGGAAACGCGATCTACGAAAACTCCCTCGGACCAACTACAGTGGACCAACGTTGCAACCGTTGCGACAGACGTGGGGCCGCTACTTCGGAACTGTCATTTGTGGTTCCGACCAATCGATCTCCAAGCACAGAACATCAAGCGAAAGGGATATAAGCGCGAAACAATAGGGGTTTTAGTAGACCGTGTTTCCTCCTCCGCTAACCCTCCGCTATGAAGAAACCGCCACTGCGCCTGCGTGCCGATGGCCTTGGCTGTAGAGTCCCGGGTAGCGGAGGGGGAAACACGGTCTGCTAAAACTCGCTAATAGCACGACAAACGATACAGGCAACCTCGTATTCGTCGTCGCCTGCATCGCAAAAAAAAAAACTGTTGTTTGTAGTTATGTGATTTCCAGCCACGAGCTTCCTGCTGGTGTTTCGGTTTTGAGCCATATTTACATTATCGTGCTTCGAAAATCGAGGATGGAAATAAAGGTACTGCAACTCGGCCTCCAGTACGCGCTCGTTGCCTTCCGACATCTTGGATGCGCGCGCACTCTCGAGGCTCACAAGATGCCAAAAGCGTTCTTGGAGGTAGGAAGCTCGCGCTGCAGGCGGAACAACTGTCGGACTGCCCTCTTACTGTTCGAGTGCTGTTAATGATTGCAGTAACTGTAGTAACACAGGAATTCATGGTATGCTTCATAGTGAAGTTTCCTTACAGCAAAATGAAAGCTGCAGTTAAGGCTTTAAAGAAAAGACATAGGCTTCGAAATAAGCGAAAGTTTCTGCTTTCTTTGTAGTTTGTTTTAATTATTAATTCGTTTGCCCAGGGCTTCAAGGGCCGAACCATCTGGTAGCGAGCGAGCGAGCAAACGAACGAACAAAACAAAGCATACCTGTGCCCACTGTCACCTCCGAGCTGACAGTGCGGTGGAAGCAACTGTCTTTCTTTGATTACCTACTCCGCCCTTTGCGCGTGAGTTTTGGTGGAGTGTGATCACATGGCGAAAAATAGACACATGTCTGGTTCACATGAAGGCTCCCTATGTTCAACAAGAACGTAGCTTCCACCATACCGTTAAAAGGGGCCCTGCAATCATAATTAAGCCTCTACCTTTTCTGCGGTTTCCACGTCTCTTGGGGTTCGGGCAAGCCAGCGGGCACGGTGAGAGTAACTAAATATCAGTGCGTCATATTTTAACCGGACGACGCGGAAACCTCCTCCACCGACGGGGGCGACCCGCGGTACCGAAAGCGCGCGTAATGTGACGTCTTAGGTCCTGGGCTCACTACTGGTCAGAGCCGCTAAAAGCTTATTTTTAGTCGAAATACAAAATATAAGTGGCGCGAACCGTTTCAATTATTTATAAAAGTAGTTTTTGTTCAGCATTTTAGATCAGAAAAGAAACAAATGCAGTTTATAAAGTACGGAAACAAGAAATGATCCGTCGACATACTCACCACCAAGCGGTGGAAAAGGCGGCGCATACTAGAAAGGAGTAGTGGGATCAGGCGCCGACACGGAAAGGTCCCGGATGTACGCGGCGGCGCTGCGGCCGTAGGGACCGAAGGACCCGACCGGCTCTGAGCGTTCCCAAGGCCTTCGGTGAGCAGCTTTGTCTGGCGGTTTGGCCGTTTCGCGGTATGGCAGCGCGAAGTGGCTCCCATTCTGAACTGATCTTTACCCCGTGTTTGCTGTCGTTTGTGGCCAATGAAGTGTCATGCCGAATTTGTGTTTAATCACGCAGCAAATGCAATGAGAGCCGCTCTAGCTGCCCGCTACATACAGCCTATCCATGCATAACACGCTTTAGTGGCGCCCTCTCGCGCCGTTCGACACGGAGTACGGCAGCCGTGAGCGCTCGCTCAGCTCACTACCCCTCGTCTAGTTCACGGCCACTCAAGCAACCAAGGACGTCATGAAGGAGGTTATTTTTTGCTTGTTTTTGTAATTTTAATTTGCCTATAACTTCTAAAATAAAGCGAAATTCGAGAAAAGAAAAGTGTCATTAAGTTACTACGTTCAGTGCGCTCAGGTTTGGTGCAAATTAAAAATTAGTAAAAAGGTCATTGCAGGATTAATCACACAACTTCCAAAAGTGTGTTACGTTTAGGCTACACCGGCTAGATGGCGCAAGCTACCTAAAATATTAAAAATGCGATTTTTATTTGTTATGTCTATAATATTTTAAGAACTTTTTGTTTTATCCATCAGATTTGTCAGTTTGTTTACCCATGATGCACCAGTGTTGACCCGAAATCCCAGGTGAGGTTGGTGTCGTCGGCTCGTCGGTGCTTGTATCGATTGGAGAAATTGTGTGTTCTTATTGCTGTAGATCATCTGGAAAAGGTAGTGCTCGACTATTCCGTGCATGAAAAGACACAGCAGTGTTTGGGAACTATCTCAAATCACAATAACGCTCAATTTTTGTCATGTGTCTTCCTTTAGCAGCGTTCAACTGTGATGCCGGATAACTCGAAACGACTAATCGAGTCATAGCACCCGCTTTGTGTCTCCGTCGGAGTATCGGACTGCAAAAATGGCGGCAAGCGACGACAACTTCGACCAGGTGGGGCTCGAACTGTCTAAATGTTCAGCTCCTGCCGCTCAAATAATAAAGCTAGAACATTTTCCTGACCCCGTCTTGCCACATTGCAGTTCGACGACGAACTTCCTGAGGGCTCGGAAGTTCAAGGTGGTGACAGGCGCAAGCGCCTATTCTCCAAGGAATGTAAGCATCAATCCTGCGTGCATTGATCGTCCATCATAACCTACTAAGGAGTCGCATTGAATTTTATCTGTAATTTAGTGCAGTAAATGGCGCTCCTTGGAAGGCTGAAACCATCGTGCCTGTTGCTGAGCGGTTTCAGAAAATATGTGTTTTTTGCCCTCCGTCGCATTCAGTGAGATGCATGATGTATGAGCTTCGGCGATGACCAGAACCCCTACACAGAGTCTGTGGATCTCCTAGAGGATCTCGTCATCGAATTTATCATTGAAATGGTGAGTGGTGACATGCTTCATCGTCCTCCGATGAAGCAGCCCGTCTCGGCTTTCATGGGCTTTGTGTTGCTGCCCGATCGAGGTCGGCCCAATGGCAACAAAATTTCTGGTCAAAGGCAGAACTGATGATGAAATTTTATTTTCACATATAAAATGCTGTGAGACATGCCGTGGAAAAAGTACTCTAACTTAAATGAAGTACTACTTGCACATGCTTTCGATGTATCCCGGGAACATGTAGTATATTTGGTGCAGTATGACATCTTTGACAGAAATCTGTCTGGTTGGGCGTAACTATACATGCCTTGCACGTGACGTCATATGGCACCAGTACCAGCCGCCATTGCTCCGTACCAGGTCCTTGTACGGAGCCTTCTGCAGGCATATATATTGGCACCATCGAATCTGTTCTTCTCAGCAATCCTTGACCAGAAAAAACAAATTCAATGGTGTCAAATGTAGGCTGTAGAATTTACGGAGGGCAGGAGAACGGTACGGAGCTAATGAGGAAGGATGTGACTGCCAATGCAAGGCATGTATACATGCCTTGCAAGTGACGTCACGTTAGGGAAGGATGGGGCCTGTAGGATGCCGCTAAAGGCAGGGGCATGCACTGAAATGCACCATATTTTCAGCAAAGGTACCAAGGTGTATTTATGTGAACTTGGAAAAATGTGCAGACCTTACGATGATGACGTTCAGCTAGTAGGCGTGGAATTTTTCGGTGTTGGTGTGATTGTGCTATGAGCAGAAAGTTTCTGATACGTTGCCGACGACGTTTTGACACGAAGGGCTGTCGTGTTGACAAAAAAGCTTCATTGCGTGCCCAAAAATGTGATGAGCAACTTCACTTGTAGTAAAATTGTTACAATTTTGCGAAGTAGCGGTAAAGATCGCAATGCTACCGTCATAATCCTGAGACAAGAAGAAATAAAATGACGGACAGGACGACTCTCCTTGTCTCAGGGCTTAGGTTACGATGTTTCGTAAGCAGCTCGCCTGCATACTTTCGCTCCTTCCAAAAGTTACCGTTTCGTGGACGGCACAAGCCAATGCCCCAACAGCTGCGTCTCGGCGAGCGTGCACACTGGGGCCGCCGCCAACCGACCACCGTCTGGCCTGGCTTGCGGCGCGATACTCACCCTCACTCGGCAGGGGGCCCGGAAGGTGCGCTCGAAGCGTGGAGACGGCGTGATGGAACAAAAGGCAAAGGGCATTTACATCACAAGCGGGCAAAGCCGATGCATAGACGTGCACGGACGTAAACAACGGTAGAAAAGTGCCGTCACTCGCCACTATGAAATGCGATCCGCTAACTTAGTAATGCACGGCCGCGTCCCTTCCCTGCCACTCATACTTTCTCTAACTTGACGGCTGCTCTGCAGCGGGGCATGCCTACGAAATGATAGTCGAGTTACGTAGTAATTGCTACAGCCAAGCGCGCCCCAGTTTACCATGGGTCTCGCTGCAAATGGCCGGTCGACTCAATTACCAGCATGATGGTTACCAATGTTCGACGTCATCATGTGACGTAGGTGCAAGGCATGTGTAGTAGTAAAATTAAATACTCCAACTAAAGTCCTAAAAAAGTGACACAATGTTGAGAAACCTGCTTGGTTTCTTCTTCAGGGGTGACTGAATCGCACGAGGCAGCAGCAGCAGCTTCGCCTTCATCTGCCAAGCAGAACCCTTTTCTGCAGATGTGGGCCTTTGTTCAATTTCCTTGTCGGGTGACGTAGGTCCTGGGCATACACAGATGGCAAGGCACCCAGGGACCTGTATAAATTTTCTGGAGTGTGCTGGATGTGCCACGACTCGCGAAAAGCCTTTTCCGAAAATGAGGCTCGGTGTCAATCCCACTTGCATTCATGAAGTCACTTTGATGTTTGAGGACCTCGTACTGTTCGGTTATGGTGCTGCGAACCTTCACACATTATTCTTGTGCTGGCGGATTCTTTCCGAAAAGATCTCCGTTTTGCCGATGTATGTGTCAGTGGGCACTGCTCACGAAGTCAAGTAGATCACTCGTCATTTTTGGAAATGGCTTTTACACACGCCAAGAAATTTAAACAGCTCCCTGGGTGTCTTGCCATTTCTGTATGCACAGGACTTGCGCCACCTGACAAAGACAATTAACAAGGGACTGTTCTGTATAAAGGGTTGTCCTTGGCAGACAAAGAAGACGAAAGGTGCTGTTGCCCAGTGCGATTCAGTCGACCCTAAAGAAGAAACCAAGCAGGTTTCAAAACGTTGGTCACTTTTTAGGGCTATGGTTAGAGTGCTTCCTTTATATTACTGTTAGATGCCATGCATTTTTTATATAGTGCCAAATCTACCACTCAACTTATACCTTCCTTTGGGCACCTTGCATGTCTACATTAAACAACATTTTTAATATACAGTGAGAAACAGTCCAATTTTGTTTTCCTGCCCTTTTTAGACCCACAAAGCAATGGAGATTGGGCGCACTGGCCGCGTCCAAGTGGAGGACATTGTGTTCCTGGTGCGAAAGGACCCCCGCAAGTATGCTCGAGTCAAGGATCTGCTCACTATGAATGAAGAACTCAAGAAGGCCAGGAAGGCCTTTGATGAAGTCAAGTATGCCTCGGTGTAGCTGACAGCCGTTGCCATTAAAAGCTGGCCTGAAAGCGATTTTATCATTGTCTTCATTTCTTGCAAACTTGGAAACAGCGCAAAGAAAACAAGAACGAGAAGTGAACGAACACAACGCTGACTGGCAACTGAAGTTTATTCCTACGAAGAACAGAAATGAAGACATAAAAGATGCAAGATAGATAACACATAATCCACCCCCTTTAGGCACGCCCAAGCACTTAAACAAATCTTGTTGCACTTCATTTCTATGTAGAGTAAAATAGAGCCCACAGAGAGTAAAAATGTCCAAATGTGATGACTATCAATGCTGGATTAAGGAATTTGTGTTCACCAAGAAACAAATTAAATATTGGGAACCTGGAGGACAGTTTTTGCACCGTGGGGCCTGGGATGTGAAGTAGCTTTAACTGATGAAGTGTTTTCACAACAAAAGCAAGACAAGTTCATGCTGTCTCCAAAGATTTATTAGTTTTATCATCCAACCAATTATTAATATTATTTTGAATATCGGAGGAGCGGAGACGACGGAAGGAAACCGACTTCCAGCTGCCAGACCATGCTTTGTGGTAGAATTTAAATTGTCTTTGCAGCCCTGTATGTTTTGCTTTTTTTTTTTATCGGCTTTACAATCTTTTT
Source organism: Ixodes ricinus (assembly GCA_037355805.1). NCBI lineage: Eukaryota > Metazoa > Arthropoda > Arachnida > Ixodida > Ixodidae > Ixodes > Ixodes ricinus. Next base: position 24,081 of record JAZHYW010059451.1, on the reverse strand, counting down.
ATTTGATTACCTGAATGCAACAATCAAGACAACCTTCATCAACAGTCGCAGTATTCGGATCCAGTCGGATCAGCCGGAGTGGCATTGTCATCCTCACCACATTATATCCAATCCAATCCAATACCACCCGAAGTGAATCCAACGAAGTTTGGTCTAGTTTTGAGGTTCTGGGATGCCTTTCCTGACAATTTGATTTTTCAATGATAGTGATTGAATTCGGCGGCCATGGCTAGCTTGATTGCAGAAGGTGTAAAAATCAGGTGAAAGTTCCTTGTTTTGTCAGTGTCTGGCGGCCGCTTCGCCTGAAACGGTGTTCTTGATGGACGCTTTGCTTGTGTACCGTAGAGTGAGCTCGGTGCTGAACAGAGACGTCAAGGGTTTCGGCAAACAGCATCTCACAGACAAAAACGAGGACACCTGCTGGAATTCAGATCAGGTAAAGCTTCCTCAATGGATACGATAACGATCGGTAACGCAAACTCTGAGCATGCGCGGACGCGTTACTCCCAGTGAATGTGCGTATGAGTACTCGTACCATTCAATTTGCAGGAGAAAAAAAAGAAGAAAAGAAGGAGAATATTGTTGAACCATCCGTCGAACATACGTGACAAAACACGAAAACTTGATAAAGTGCTGGTTCCCGAATGTTGCATCGTCAAAAAATATGTGATCAAAGAATAGATTGTAAAATTGTTGATAACATGCATAACTAAAATATCTGATTAAAATAGCACGAAATTGACAAGGACAAAAAAGGCGCACGTACGGCAGGACAGCGCCAGTCCTGTCGTTTGTCCTTGTCTCTTCTGCGCTATTTTAATTATGTCTAATACTGATACCAACTAGCCCAATCAAAAGTCGTGTTATAAAATATCTGCTCCCTACCAATGATTTACGGAGTATATATGCAGAGCAAGCTGGTAGAACTCCACTTGCACAACAGGGTATTGCAGTTTAGTCACAGTGTAGTTATGTTCCCTGCTCTGTGGATCATGGCTTTCAGAGTAAATATTTTTGCTTGCGCTTCTTCCGCACAATGGGTACCGGCCATTTCATAGAACACCATTTCATCGAACACTAATTCATCAAACTCCGTTTCGTTGAATTTAGCTTTACTGAATGTTTTGGAGCATTATACTACATTTTAGATATTCTACTATTGCTTTCAAAATAGTTTTGACGCTGCCTCAAATCACCAGAAATAGAATTACTACCCTGGTCAATTTTTTTTCACCTTAATGTTGGTTACTGAATCATACAAGATAGCTCGCATATAAAAATTTGAGCAGGTATGCGACTTATTATTTTCTGGTGTGGTAAGTGGCCGTTTTCCACTATGCAGTTTTTCCCCACTTCATCCCCTATTTGGGAATGAATTTGTTAATTCCCACGCATGAAAGGCACTTTATGAAAAGGGAAACAGCTATTCCTCGTGGCGCCTGTTTTATTTTGTATTCATTCATATGTGTTCACTATCGTCAGGAAAACCTGGCAGGTGCACGGTTCTGTCGGTTTCAATTAATTAACCAAGAGGGGAGTCAACGCTTTTTTTGTGTCATGCAACATAGAGACAGGTCATTGTTTCAATGATGGCTTCGTTTTGAGGCAGAATACGCCTTTTCAAGGACGAAGATTTGCCCCTGAACAGACCTGCATTCGTCACTTCACCCGATGATCACAGGTTTAAGAAAATGTCAATATTCCTGTTTCTTATCGGCCACATTAACTCCTTTGATGGTCGCTGCTGTACATGTGCGGCAACGACCATCAAAGGGTTAATGTGGCCGATAAGAAACAGGAATATTGACATTTTCTTAAAACCTGTGATCACCGGGGTGAAGTGACGAATGCAGGTCTGTTCAGGGGCAAATCTTCGTCCTTGAAAAGGCGTATTCTACCTCAAAACGAAGCCATCATTGAAGCAATGACCTGTCTCTATGTCGCATGAAGCGTTGACTCCCCTCTTCGTTAATTAATTGAAACCGACAGAACCGTGCACCTGTCAGGTTTCCGACATACAGTATATGTTCTAAAAAAGGAAGCTATTCTCCTGGGATAGAATGAAAACACAAGTAAATGAATGAATACAAAATAAAACAGGCGCCACGAGGAATAGCTGTTTCCCTTTTCATAAAGTGCCTTTCATGCGTGGGAATTAACAAATTCATTCCTAAATAGGGGATGAAGTGGGGAAAAACTGCATAGTGGAAAACGGCCACTTACCACACCAGAAAATAATAAGTCGCATACCTGCTCAAATTTTTATATGCGAGCTATCTTGTATTATTCAGTAACCAACATTAAGGTGAAAAAAAATTGACCAGGGTAGTAATTCTATTTTTGGTGATTTGAGGGCAGCGTCAAAACTATTTCGAAAGCAATAGCAGAATATCTCAAATGTAGTATAATGCTCCAAAACATTCAGTAAAGCGAAATTCAACGAAACGGAGTTTGATGAATTAGTGTTCGATGAAATGGTGTTCTATGAAATGGCCGGTACCCATTGTGCGGAAGAAAGCGCAAGCAAAAATATTTACTCTGAAAGCCATGATCCACAGAGCAGGGAACATAACTACACTGTGACTAAACTGCAATACCCTGTTGTGCAAGTGGAATTCTACCAGCTTGCTCTGCATATATACTCCGTAAATATTGTAGGGAGCAGATATTTTATGCGAAGTGTCTAGCGTTACGTCCGACGTAACCCAAGTTACGTCCAAATCTCCGCCTTCCCTAGGTTCACGGGGGAGAGAGAGGAGGGCGGGGGGGAGGGTTAGGTATACGCGTTTCAGTGCTCCATCCAGACGTAGCGCTAGCCACAGCGTATTTTATAACACGACTTTTGATTGGGCTAGTTGGTTCGTAGATAGACATAATTAAAATAGCGCAAAGAAACAAGGACAAACGACAGGACTGGCGCTGTCCTGCCGTACGTGCGCCTTTTTTGTCCTTGTCGATTTCGTGCTCTTTTAATCAGATATTTTAGTTATGCATGTTATCAACAATTTTACAATCTTTTCTTTAATCACATATTTTTTGACGATGCAACATTCGGGGAACCAGCACTTTATCAAGTTTTCGTGTTTTGTCACGTATGTTCGACGGATGGTTCAACAATATTCTCCTTCTTTTTATTCTTTTTTTCTCCTGCAAATTGAATGGTACGAGTACCTTATCTAACGCGCGTGCGGAGTAACGGAGTAACGCGTCCGCGCATGCTCAGAGTTTGCGTTACCGATCGTTATCGTATCCATTGAGGAAGCTTTACCTGATCTGAATTCCAGCAGGTGTCCTACGTTTTTGTCTGTGAGATGCTGTTTGCCGAAACCCTTGGCGTCTCTGTTCAGCACCGAGCTCACTCTACGGTACACAAGCAAAGCGCCCATCAAGAACACCGTTTCAGGCGAAGCGGCCGCCCGACACTGACAAAACAAGGGACTTTCACCTGATTTTTACACCTTCTGCAATCAAGCTAGCCATGGCCGCCGAATTCAATCACTATCATTGAAAAATCAAATTTATCAGGAAAGGCATCCCCCACAACCTCAAAACTACACCAAACTTCGTTGGATTCACTTCGGGTGGTATTGGATTGGATTGGATATAATGTGGTGAGGATGACAATGCCATCCGGCTGATCCGACTGGATCCGAATACTGCGACTGTTGATGAAGGTTGTCTTGATAGTTGCATTCAGGCAACGTTACTTTGCATTCAGGTAATCAAATAAAAAGATTGTAAAGCCGATAAAAAAAATAAAAAGCAAAACATACAGGGCTGCAAAGACGATTTAAATTCTACCACAAAGTATGGTCTGGCAGCTGGAAGTCGGTTTCCCCTCCCGATATTCAAAATAATATTAATAATTGATTGGATGATAAAACTAATAAATCTTTGGAGACAGCAAAAACTTGTCTTGCTTTTGCTGCAGAAAATAATTCATCAGTTAAAAGCTACTTCACATCCCAGGCCCCACGGTGCAAAAACTGTCCTCCAGGTTCCCAATATTTAGTATGTTTCTTGGTGAACACAAATTCCTTAATCCAGCATTGATAGTCATTACATTTGGACATTTTCACTCTCTGTGGGCTCTATTTTACTCTACATAGAAATGAAGTGCAACAAGATTTGTTTAAGTGCTTGGGCGTGCCTAAAGGGGGTGGATTATGTTTGATCTATCTTGCATCTTTTATGTCTTCCTTTCTGTTCTTCGTAGGAATAAACTTCAGTTGCCAGTCAGCGTTGTGTTCGTTCACTTTTCGTTCTTGTTTTCTTTGCGCTGTTTCCCAAGTTTGCAAGAAATGAAGACAATGATAAAATCGCTTTTCAGGCCAGCTTTTAATGGCAACAGCTGTCAGCTACACCGAGGCATACTTGACTTCATCGAAGGCCTTCCTAGCCTTCTTGAGTTCTTCATTCATGGTGAGCAGATCCTTGACTCGAGCATACTTGCGTGGGGTCTTTTCGCACCAGGAACACAATGTCCTCCACTTGGACGCGGCCAGTGCGCCCAATCTCCATTGCCTTGTGGGTCTAAAAAGGGCAGGAAAACAAAATTGGACTGTTTCTCACTGTATATTGGCAATGTTGTTTAATGTAGACATGCAAGGTGCCCAAAGGAAGGTATAACTTGAGTGGTAGGTTTTGCACTAAATAAAAAATGCATGGCATCAAATAGTAATATAAAGGAAGCACTCTAACCATAGCCCTAAAAAGTGACCCAACGTTTTGAAACCTGCTTGGTTTCTTCTTTAGGGTCGACTGAATCGCACTCGGCAACAGCACCTTTCGTCTTCTTTGTCTGCCAAGGACAACCCTTTATACAGAACAGCCCCTTGTTAATTGTCTTTGTCATGTGGCGCAAGTCCTGTGCATACAGAAATTGCAAGACACCCAGGGAGCTGTTTAAATTTCTTGGCGTGGTGTAAAAAGCCATTTCCAAAAATGACGCGTGATCTACTTGACTTCGTCAGCAGTGCCCACTGACACATACATCAGCAAAACGGAGATCTTTTCGGAAAGAATCCGCCAGCACAAGAATAATGTGTGAAGGTTCGCAGCACCATAACCGAACAGTACCAGGTCCTCAAACATCAAAGTGACTTCATGAATGCAAGCGGGATTGACACCGAGCCTCATTTTCGGAAAAGGCTTTTCGCGAGTCGTGGCACATCCAGCACACTCCAGAAAATTTATACAGGTCCCTGGGTGCCTTGCCATCTGTGTATGCCCAGGACCTACGTCACCCGACAAGGAAATTGAACAAAGGCCCACAACTGCAGAAAAGGGTTCTGCTTGGCAGATGAAGGCGAAAGCTGCTGCTGCTGCCCATGCGATTCAGTCACCCCTGAAGAAGAAACCAAGCAGGTTTCTCAACATTGTGTCACTTTTTTAGGACTTTAGTTGGAGTATTTAATTTTTACTACTACACATGCCTTGCACCTACGTCACATGATGACGTCGAACACTGGTAACCATCATGCTGGTAATTGAGTCGACGGCCATTTGCAGCGAGACCCATGGTAAACTGGGGCGCGCTTGGCTGTAGCAATTACTACGTATCTCGACTATCGTTTCGTAGGCATGCCCCCGCTGCAGAGCAGCCGTCAAGTTAGAGAAAGTATGAGTCGCAGGGAAGGGACGCGGCCGTGCATTACTAAGTTAGCGGAACGCATTTCATAGTGGCAAGTGACGGCACTTTTCTACCATTGTTCACGTCCGCGCACGTCTATGCATCGGCTTTGCCCGTTTGTGATGTAAATGCCCTTTGCCTTTTGTTTCATCACGCTGTCTCCACGCTTCGAGCGCACCTTCCGGGCTCCCTGCCGAGTGACGGTGAGTATCACGCCGCAAGCCCGGCCAGACGGCGGTCGGTCGGCGTGCGGCCCCAGTGTGCACGCTCGCCGAGACGCAGCTGTTGGGGCATTGGCTTGTGCCGTCCACGACACGGTAACTTTTATAAGGAGCGAAAGTATGCAGGCGAGCTGCTTAGGAATCATCGTAACCTAAGCCCTGAGACAAGGAAAGTCGTCCTGTCCGTCATTTTATTTCTTCTTGTCTCAGGATTATGACGGTAGCATTGCGATCTTTACCGCTACTTCTCAAAATTGTAACAATTTTACTACAAGTGAAGCCGCTCATCACATTTTTGGGCACGCATATGAAGCTTTTTTTGTCAACACGACAGCCCTTCGCGTCAAAACGTCGTCGGCAACGTATCAAAACTTTCTGCTCATAGCACAATCACACCAACGCCGAAAATTCCGCGCCTACTGGCTGAACGTCATCATCGTAAGAGTCTGCACGTTTTTCCAAGTTCACATAAACACACCTTGGTACCTTTGCTGAAAATATGGTGCATTTCAGCGCATGCCCCAACCATTAGCGGCATTCTACAGGCCCCGTCCTTCCCTAGCAAAACGTCACTTGCAAGGCATGTATAGTTACTGCCCAACAAGACAGACTTCTGTCAAAGATGTCACACTGCATCAAATGTACTACATGTTCCTGGGATACATCGAAAGCATGTGCAAGCAGTAGTTCATTTAAGTTAGAGTACCGTTTTTTTCTTTCCGTCTCACAGCATTTGATATGTGAAAATACAATTTCATCATCAGTTCTGCCTTTGACCAGTAATTTTGTTGCCAT